>JBBPLX010000063.1:0-63204 GCA_038090015.1 Leccinellum albellum
CTCCATCCGCTTCTCCAGCAATTGTGGCCGTAAGTGATCAGGGAGCAGTCGTGGTACATCACCGTACAGCTCAAGCTGGTCTCCGCGAACGATACACTTTTGCAGTTCGCCGTACGTATCGTGCGCCTTGTCCCAGTTTAGCTCTTCGCGGATCTCTGCAAGTAAAACGTGCACGTATCCGTTGCGCTTGCGGCCAGTTCGACCTACCCGCTGAAGCTGCAGAAAGGAGTTTATCACTTTATCACGGATTGAAGAGAGATAACGTACCATACGAATGGGTGTCTTTTGAGCATCGTAGCACACGATCATATCCACTTCGCCAATATCGAGACCCTCCTCCCCAATTGATGTGGATACCAGAACATTAAACTCTCCCGCTTTAAACTTTCTGAGCACCTACCAACAGAGGTCAGTGAGATGAGAAGCTTTTTTCTCGTGACTTTTATATCGTACCTCCAATTGTTCTTTCTGAGCGAAGCCTTTCTTGCCCTGTTTGTCGGTCCCTTGACCAACAAAGCGACTCGCCTTCAGCAGCGGCGATTCCTGATTCAAGACCTCGACGATCTCGTCCACACATTCTCGATACGTAACGAATACCATGGCCCGCGTCCCGCTTATTCCTGCTTCTTCTTCATCTCCGTCAGGGATTCTCTGGCCGAAATATTGCACCAAAAGTGTTCTAAGTGTTTCCATCTTTGGATGCATCCCAAATCCACCTGGTCGTTTCTGGCGTGCCTCGAGGTCGGCAAGGAGCTTTTGGAACGTGGTATCCGATTTGAGCTTCGACGCTTTCTTCTTTTTCTGGTCGGAATCCTCCTTGTCGCGAACCAGTTCTTGCAGAGAGTGAAGACACATACTAACGCTGGCTTCCATCTATTCGCACGTATGCATCAAGAATCATCAGTCGCACATCACAGTGAAGTCCGAGAGAACCGTACTAGATATGACATAGCCCGTGCCATGGAAGATACCATAGAGAGGGTGCCCATGGCCCACTTGTGTGGACTGTTTCTCTGAGCTCCGATGCGCTGCATGATAGCTGTGGCACGGTATGGATGCATCTTTATGACGTCAAGTGGCTCCATAACTCCCTTTGCAACTAGAGGCTTTACTATCGACTGCGCACGGTCAGAGTTATTGACTCAGTAGAGTGGATTCAACCAACCTCCATAACAGTCTTTAAAAGTTGTTGAAAATGAGTGATATCCTCGGTCATTTTGATAACATGCTGTTTGACCTCCTAGTCAAAGATATTAATTACATTCATATCACCGATCAGCGCTGACAGAAACTAACCTTCTTGTGCATATATTCTCTCAAGTCGAGACTCCCTTCGTCTCTAATTTCGATCCTACTTATATGCAAGGAGTCTACGATTCCCTGGATCGCCTCAGGGGTGCTCCCGGGGGTTGCGGTAAGTGCAAGTACCCGAAAATGCGGATTCTTTGCCATGAGAAAGCGAATGACCTGCGCATATGCATAATCGCCACTGCCTTTGTGTGCTTCGTCTACGTTGTATACTATTCAGCAGCATGAATCAGGTAAATTGCGAAAATGTGACGAACCTATAACCATAAGAATAATATCACGTGGATCACAATTGTCGGTTGTGAGGTCATTAATGAGTGTCTGAGGCGTCATGTAGAAGATACGTTTCTC
The DNA here is from genome assembly GCA_038090015.1 of Leccinellum albellum. Taxonomy (NCBI): domain Eukaryota; kingdom Fungi; phylum Basidiomycota; class Agaricomycetes; order Boletales; family Boletaceae; genus Leccinellum; species Leccinellum albellum. The sequence continues at coordinate 1,660 of JBBPLX010000063.1, forward strand.
CTCCCACTATGAAATGTCAACACGCATTCTAACTTGGCAACGAAGTGGGGACACACCATCCTTGACCGGTATGGACGCGGGTTATTTCCAGTCAATTCCACTGCATCTCTGCCCGGGATACCACACGTCTGGTGGCAAGCATCGACCTGCTGAGCGACCAAAGGTTTTGTCGGTGCGACGAAGACCACCTTTCCGTCAGGGAACCAACGGTAAACTTGGATAAACCGTGTCACGACCGTCACGAGAAACAGGATGCAAATACGTACAATTTAGCATCACCACACCAGCAATAAAAGTCTTTCCTAGACCAGTCGGAAGAGCGACCAGCGTGTTGTCAAATAGACAATGCTTGACAATGTTGAACTGGTAATCTCGTTTGGGCTGGTTAAGTGGATATATCCAATGCTTGGCCTCGAGCATGTCCACCTTCAGTTTCATAGGGGGAGGCTGCAAAGACATGAATACACGACTAGGAGGTGTCTGACAGGAAAACACTCGCCGCTCTTCAGTTCCGTGACCAACACGAAAAGAACGTCAATTTCAGCGTCAAGAAGCCGAAACTAGGACACGCACCCAACTACAACACGTTAGTCCGGATGCAAAAGACTGTGACACTTGTACGTACCAGAGACAAACGGAGCGGGAAACTGCTCAAACTCGACTGCTACCTCTTCCTGTTCGTCCTCATCACCCAACTTTCCCTTTCCCTTTGGCTTCCTCCAGCCAGACTTTGCGAATGCGGTATGATCCCACTGTTTGGTTTTGGGTGCCTGTTGACCAAAAGGATTACGCTGGTTGGACTTGGACCGTTGCATGGGGCCACGCGACGCGGTGGAGGGGAGAACATCTCCGAAGAGTGTCGTCTGGACGGAGCTTTTAGACAGGGGGTGGCCCGCATCACTAGGGCCGGCGACCGGGGCTGCCTGGCTCTTGTATGCGGCGTCAATGAAGGAGTCGAGACGCTGTAGGTCAGCCTCGTCGATGTCGAAGGAAAGATCCATGAACGAGTCCTCTCTGGCAATTTGTTTCGCGGGAGGGGCTTTCGGCGCGTTAGGGGTGGGTTTCTGAGTATGTGCAGCTTCGATGACATCGAGTTGGTTGAATATGCCCGAGTCGAGATCGTCTGTGAAGTAGTCGTCCGAGTTCATCATCATCATGGACGCGACTTGTCAACCGCGTAAGAGTCACGTGTAACACGACACGGCTTGTTCAGAAACGAGCATGTCTGCAGAAGACATTCCGATGACACGCTCACTGGAACAAGAACAGTCGGGCGCATTCCCGCTTCTGAAGGTACTCTGCCAAGCGTCCTTGAAAACACACCAAACTGCCCTCTTCCCTTCCCTTCCCCTTCCTCCAGCGATCCAGCAGGTCAGATACCGAGGACAGCGAAGACGACAATGTCTCTCTCGTCTCTCGCACCCCCTCTCCGCCCCCGAGGGATACTACTGACACCGACAAGTACGACGAATACATCCGCCGCGTTCCTCCAGAGGTCGTCACCGTCGAAACAAAGATCAAGAGCACAAACAAGGGATTCGCAATGCTTGCAAAACTCGGTTGGACCGAGGGACAACCACTCGGGTTATCAGGCGATGGTGCGCCCACTCTCTTACCCTCAGCCCACCTGCTGACGTCGTTTTTAAGGACGGGTCGATCCCATTCCTTTCCAGATCAAAAATGACTTGACTGGCCTCGGAAAGATTAACCAGGACGTCCGCATGATCGAGACTACCGTGTCCCAGAGGCGGGAGTTAGACTCCGAGCGTCAGCGTAAAGAAACTCAGGACCAACGCAAGGCTCGAGAAGTATACCCTCGCATCTTTATTTTCCAGACCTGGTTCTCATGGCGGCTGTTAGGACATTGCAGCTAAACGTGCGGCCCTCAGGTCGGAAATTACTGACACTCTCAAGCCATTTTATTGCACTCTCTGCGAGAAGCAGTTTCAGAACGTCGCTCAATATGACGAACACACCAATTCCTATGCTCATCATCACAGAGCCCGCTTGAGAGATATGCAAGCTAACGCTCGCTTAGTCAACCAAGATGATCTCGAGAAGCGCAAAGAAAAGGAGCGGAAGAGAGAGGAGAAAGAACTGAGGAAGCTCGCCAAGGCGCAAGGTATCAGGATGGCAAGACCTGCTGCCGCTGCTACGGCCCCTGCTCCTATCTCTACCCCTGAAAACGAGCCGGGGCCCGCAAATGAGGGAAAGATGGGCGGTTTCAGAAAAGCTGGCTGGGCAGCAGTCACCGCAGCGCCCAAACCTCTTGAAACAGTGCCTGGGCGTTCGGGTTGGGCATCAATTGGCCCAACTCCACCTTTGCCATCCCAAGCTCCTCCACCTCCCCCTGACGACCCTATCCCCCCTGTACCGCCGGTGTCCAGTGCGCCCGTATTTCGTACTGGAGGATGGACTTCTTTGGATTCTAGTGGATGTCAATCCGTCCCTCCCCCACTTTCTCCCGCGCCTCCGCCTCCGCCACCTCCCCCCGCGAATGCACCCCCACCTCCTGCGCTCCCTTCCAGTCGCCGTGAATCTCATGGCCCTCCCTCAAATGCTTTGCCTCCTGCGAGACCGGGTTGGGAATCAAACCCCGATTCATCACAGCCTCTCCCACCAACCTCGTTGCGTGCCCCGCTCCCGCCGCCACCTGTGGCGCCCGTAAGATCGGGCTGGCAGCAGTGGAAACAAGGAGGCAGCTCCAAGCGCAGGTGATTTCCATTCCTGCTGTCGACTGAATTTTCTGTGCTGCTTGCTTGTCATCTATGTTTCTTTCATCCCATAATTCCGATACTCTCTAGCAATTGATTATCGCTACGAATTGCCAACCAGCTTCTCGACTCATGCCACAATCTCTTGCTCTAGACTGAACACAATTGGTTGACTAGAATTAGCTGACTACACTGTTGTTCTTTAATTCGATGATTGTATGTATGTACGCGATGCTGATGGAGAAGGTAATGAAAGCAAGTGGTTCGAAAAAGAAAGAAAGTTATAAAGATCAAGAGTAAAGACGCCTCGCAGTAGAACAGTAAGGAGTGGGGAGATCAATAACCACCCTGTTCTAGAAGTCCTGATCACACGACTGACCACAAAGAAAGAGTGAAAACACCGATACCCAAATGCCAAATACTACAGCGTACAGCCTCAGTCGCTTTCGCTCTCCGAGCTCGCGTCAGAACTCGAATCCGAAGAATGGTCGCTATCATCGTGTCGGGGAAAGGGATTAGGAGCGCCGACATTTGGATTTCCTGAAGGATTGTCAAATAATTTCATGCGCTCCTCGAGCTGCCGAATCTTCTCCGCCTCAACATTCTCGTCCATGCTTTTGCGCTTCAAGCCACCAGTACCGGTGCCCTTCCCAGTTCCACGACTACGCTTCGGGGGAGGCTGCCGCAAGGGGCGCAACACGAAATTGTACAGCTTCGTAAGCACGTGTACAGGTAGAAGGTCGATCTCAATCTCGATCTCCTCGGTGCTCTGGACGTACAGTCAGACAAAGCTCATCCTCGATAAAGTGAAGTTACCCACGTCACGAATCTCGGGGACACCCTCGTGGATGATTTGAATAACTTTCTCCAGCTTCTGCCCATCAAGCTTCGTTATCGCCTCGCTCAGGTCTTTCTTCTGATCAAACGACAACGTATCGTCCTCCGCAACCTGCTTCTTCGCTTTTCGCTTGACGGTACCATTGGCGGTGTTACTAACTTTGGCGTTGCGAGCAGCCGCGGGTTTGGCGGTCGAGCCAGTGAGTTTGGGTTCCTTCTTCTTTTTCTTCTTCTCCTTTGGCGGCTGATTCTTCAGTGCGAGCAAATTTCCCCGCATCGACTCAATCTGAGCTTCCATTGACGCAATTCTACCTGTAGATGATATATAAGAAAAAGATCGTTGTATCGCACAACGATGGACCTACGATTGCGTTCCTCCTCTGACTCGTCTTCCTCTTCTTCCTCTTCGCCCTCACTTGCCTCCCGTAATGGAGGCAAGTTCTTCCACTTCTCATCAAAAAGCCGTTGCAACTCGATGCCTGCCTGATTGACGGGCGTGCCAGCAGGGTTAAAAGTAAAGCAATTTCGAATCATCAACTTGAAGTCATCGAAGAACTTGGATGCATTCAGGTACTCATGATTCTCCAGTTTCCTCCGCATGGTGGACATGTCCATTGGCTTTTTGATGATCCTGGGGTAAGTCGGAATCTCCAGTTTGACCGGGTCTGAAGTAGTCCGATGAGCACAACACGGCAGGCTTGGTACCTGATACTCACCAACCGGCTCGTAAAAGGGGTGTGCGATAGCCCAATGCTGCTTCCGTTGCAACTCTCCCAACAGCTTACCACAGAACTTGAGTTGCTCTGCCGAACCGTCATCCTTAGCTACCTTTATCTTCCGTGGTTTCTTTGGTGCGTCAGCATAAGGCAAGTCCTTTGGAGGTGGGGGATGAATCTCTCTCTTTGGACGTGCGGTTGCTTGCTCCATTTCGTTGCGACGAATCACCGGGACGGAGGTGGATGCGCGTCGAGCAGGGGCGGGTGGTGCGGGGTTCGCTTTCTTGGGGGGTGCCGGAGGTGGGGGAGGGGTGGCGATTTTTGCGGGCGGTTTAACCTAATCAAAGTCAGCTTCTGGTCCACGAAAACCATCAACACTCACATACCACTTGGGGCGGTGGCAAATTCTTTATTTGCTTGTCGAAAACAGATTCAATGTGCTTGCCCGCTTGGGTTATGACATGATCGGGCCCATTGAACGTCAGGCAGTTGGAGAACACCAGACGGACATCCGTAATGAACTCGTCGGCATGATTATAGCGAGGATTGCTGCTATTCATGTCAGGCTTTTGAGGGTTAGAGGACATGAGCTTGCGCTCAATGGTGCCAAAGTCCATCGGGTTCTTGATTATGCTGGGATAATGGGGGATGTTCAGGGCCACAGGGTCAACGGGATTGAGAAACGCCCCCGCGTCTTTCATCTTTTTCAACGAGCGTATGGTCGAAAGACAAAACCGATGCTGGTGTAGACTCAGTGTACCTGTACCAACGTGTGTCGGCGGTAGAGGAGCAGGACTAGATGCGACCTCTTCGTTCATCTGAATGGAAGAACCAGTGGCGGGAGGAGGAGAGGCGGTCTTAATGATTGGGGACAAACCATCAGTATGCAGGAGTTGGGAAACAAAGGGATAGCTTACATTGGCGATGGAGGCTTGATCGGCGTCGGAGAACTTACGCGCTCTCTTCGCCGGTGGAGGCCTCGAGTCATCGTCCACGTCCGCATCGATTGGATGAGGCGAGACGACATGGATAGGAGAACGATACGAAGTGAACGAGTTGGAATTGGCGTCATTCGTCTCTGTATGACCGTTGAGGTGTGTCGGCTGCTCCATATGCACGTCGCCATCTGTATCCGCATTCAGAGGCTCTGGAACGACGATCTTTCCGTTAGGAGCTCCGTTGGGAACCAAGGGATCCGGAGAAGCGGCGTTGGAAATGAGCATCTCTTCTACAATGGCCTCAGGTGTCTCTGCCATCTTCACGTCCTGGGTAACATCTGGCTGTACTACGGGCGGAGGCGGAGTTGCAGCGAGTTGTTGGATGGGGACAGAAACTGCTCAGATAAGACGACGCTAGACGGGGAAACGATTGGTTGTACGAACCTGGATCGGAGGGGGATGTAGACATTGGAGACGGACCAGCGTTGTCGTCTAGTGAGTTTGGTACGTCGGTGTGGACATGACCGTTTGCGAGAGAGGAATGGTTGAGAATTAAATCTTTTTTTATGTCTAGGGTTAGCTAAGGAAGAATTTGAATATAAACTGTCTATCACGTGTACCATTGTCGTCGGTAGTGAGGAGAGGCGGTGATGGTTTGTCATCAATTTCGACGGTGGGCGCGTCGTCTTGAGTAGCGTCGAGCGCGTTCATGAGTGGCGCGTGACAATTTTTGTCACACAGCGTGACGTTTGCAGAGGGGGAGGGGAGTTTTGAATTTGGGGAATCGGCAGCCACCCATTGGGTCTTTATAGGCGACCGGAATTAAGGTTCGATCTCAAAACAGCGCAGGGACCATCCAGAATACTTACTCACACTACTTCCCTCATACAAGCACTCCCTTGCACATAGAACGCCCAATTACGGTACACAGCAGCGTACGTAAATACCACCATCCTACGTCTCCTCGTCCTCGTCCTCTGAGATGTGTGCAAACACCGGCTTGGGCTGGTTTTGTCGCCAAGCTGGGAAAAAAAAAGAAGTCACGGAAAGACCCGCCACGTCAGCAGCAGATCGATGCAAACACAGCAATACAAAATTTTACAACTCCGCCACGGCAACCTTCCAGATTGGCACTCCGCAGCGAAGCCTCCAAGGGAAGGCAAGAAAAAATACACGAGAACGTCGCCAAAAGTTTGGTCGTGCTCACCTGAGGTCCATTGAGGGTCGTTGTCCACCCGGTCTGCATACTTGAGGAGTGCTTCCCGTGGCTGTAGTGAAACATCGTTGGAAAAACAAGATAACAATCAGCATGGAAACCGCGTCAACCCAAAAAAAAAAAGAAACGACAGATATGTCACGTGATCCGACAGGGTAAGTCCAAAATCTCAACCCATCCAGCACAACTGGCGCGTGCGCATAGAGAAGGTAAACACAACTGAACCACTCACGTCTTCGTCCCGCGTCGTGTCCCGTACCAAGTTCTGAACGACGTGCTGCGTCGCACTGGCTCCGACACGGCCTCCCTTGCCGGGTCCGGTCACTGGCAGCTCCGGCCTTCGACTCTTCCGTGGATCCAGCCGGTCTTTTTCCCTCTTGCGCTTCGTTCCTTTTACGATTCCGTCACCGTCTTTGAACATTGGCAAGGCATGTGGCGTCAAAATTGTTGGTGCAGCGAGTGCATCCGACATGTCCTCCACTGTCGGTCGCTTCGGTGCTCCCTTCGATAACAACAGTTTGCCGCCATGTGTGGATGTTTCTGGCGAGTATAGAACTGAAATCGACCCGTTTGAGAGCCCCGTAACGATCTGGTTGATCTTGGGGTGCCAGACTACCTTCACGGGGGTCGACTCCATCTCCAACGCCTTTACGACACTTAGGTCCGTTCGGCTGAGGAATAAAAGTCGTCCCTGTCCGCCTTTCGATGAGGAACCGACACCTGTAACAACGTATTTTTCGTCAGGACTGAACACCGCATTCGTGCCAGGGTACATCGTCGTCATCTCGGACCGCATCGCAACCGGTTTTTTGAAGGATCGGATATCCCATACTGAAATATTACTGTTAGCGTGGGCAGATGGGGCAAAGAAGCATAGCATACATTTAACAGTGTCATCTCCCCCTCTGGTCAGGACTGACCTGCCATCCACGGAGAATATAACCGAGGCAATCCCCGTCGACTTTGCGTGAGCGCCTTCAACAGACATATTTGGGCGCACAAAATTGGACGAGGACTGCCACATATGTAGGGCACCATCCAGGCAAGCTGCGAGAACACGTCATTATAAACCATTATTTGGGCATCACAGTCATACCACCACTGATAATATTTCCGTCCGGGGAGTAGGTACAGGCTGTGACCTTGGTCCGTGCACCTCGCTCTTTCGACTTGACGACAATGACAGTCTTCTGCTTGCGCTTATTCTCTGCGTCCCATACCCTACAATGCTCGATGAATGCCACGGAACAACAGCGAGAGTGGCCCTCACCTAATGGTTGAGTCAGCCGAACTCGTAATGAAGACCCGTGGATCTCGTGGATGCCACGAGCATCCTGTCAACTCAGCAACATGTCCGCTACAATGATAGTATGTCAGGACGGCACCAAACGACTATTGGCGACGAAGCGTACGCAGTATGTTTCATGTCTCTTATATACATGTCGCCCTTAATGAAAGTTGCCCTATAAGAGTATTTGTCACAGGAAATTCTCGCGAAGGAACTAAAACACGTACACTTCCTCACCCTCCCGATCATAGAGTCTAGGCTGGAGAGTGGCTAGGATGACAAGAAACTGCTGCCCATTGTTTGAGAATTTCAGGTCGTTGACCTACTGAAGTTATGAGATTACTGTGTTCAGACTGACAGTCAAGCAGCAGACGCACGTAGTAGCTACCTGCTGGCTCCCATGTCTTGAACGACCTTGTATTAGAAGTCATACCACCGAAATCCCAGAGCTTGCAGTCGTAATCGTGTGACCCGCTGAGCACGCGTGCGCCGCTCGGGTCGAGTGTGAGGGCTGAGATAACCTTGGTGTGCTCTTTCAGCATTGCTTCGTGAGTGATGGGGAACTCGGGTGGGGCGGAGAGTGAAGGAGCAGTGGGGTCGTATTCAGGCTCTCCATCTTCATCCGCGCTGTCGTCCGATGTATCTTCCTCCGACTCGCCAGGAAGCGTAGGTTGCTTTGCCGGTGGAACTGGCGCTCGTGGACTGGCCACGACCTCAGAGGGGCCTGGGGGTGTCTCGCTAGGCCCTGGTTCAGGCCCTTGTTCTGCCTGTAGAAGAGAGACGGACAGATGGTTAACATGAGGTGCGGCTGGACAAGCCCGTTACGGGGGTTACTGACGAGGATATCCTGTCTTTTCGCGACGTCGAAACGAGATGGATCAAGGCCCCGCTTTTTTGCAGCCCTTCCAAAGCCAGATATCCCCATGGCCGCGAACATGTCCATGTCGGCCATAATAAGTGTTGTGGACGGATCCGCGAATTGTCCTGATCAAAGTGGATGGCAGATGGGTGGCAGAGGTCATCCAAACAATTAGTGACCCACATGATGACTAGTACTCCGACCACCAAGCTCCATTCACGAAGACTACTAGTACAGTTGCAACACCTATCATGTTGAAGCGGCAGCGCCCAGCGACACCGCCCCCCTCGTCGCTCGACGACCCTCCCGTGTTCCTCCCCGATGGCCCCATCAGACCGCTCCAACCATCAGACCCAACTCAGCCCCGTTACAAACGGCAGCGCATCCTGCCTCCACCACTAGACGGCACGCTCAGAGGGTGGCTACAGGAGTCGCATCGGGAAAGTGACGGTGAGGAGGACTGGATAGAGGACGCGCACGGCGTATCTGGTCTACCGCTGCCTATGTCGACGACAGGTGTTCACTACAAGGACGCGAACAGTCTCCTCCATGAACTACATGTCCTCAATCAACATAGGCTACTCTTTGCTCACCCTCACCCACCTCGGGATTGTCGTCTAAACCCGAACTCTAGAGTTACGCCACTTGCTGCGCACGCACTTACGCAACACGCTCCGGCGGAACAGGGGCTAGCTACTCGGACTGATGGACCACCTTATCACCAAACACCCCCACACCTTACTCGTGATGGACCAGAGGGCCGAATTTTTAGAACTACAGAGGAGAAAGGACTTGTGGAAGAAGTCCAATGTGTGCGGCAACGTTACGAGGACGGTAATAGGTGCGCTTTCTTCATCGGTAGCAGGGATTGCACTGATTCGCGTATCAGATTGTTGGGTTCATTATTCCTTTCACGCAGACGTGTTGTGGAAGAAATGGCCCCTCTCAGTTGACATCACTGACCCACCTACATAGAGATCTAGCGTTACGACTTGATTACTATATATCGTGCGAGAGCTTACTTTCGTACCTACTCAACGGATTCCGATACGTGCTCGAGTCCCAATCTAACCTCACGTCCCAGTGTCCGACTAAGTTCTTGCTCTAAAAGGATACCCATCTCTTGTCCGTTCCGAGAGTACCGCCAGTCATCCGTGGATGGCACGTAGTCATATCGCTTAGGACCACTGACCATTCATTTAGATAGCGCGGTCAATGTTGATAAGTAGTCCACGTAGAGACCCCCAAGTTGTCAATGTTGGGAACGCGTTCATAGGGACCAGAGGTGATGAATGGGATGCTACATTTGGCAGGCAATTGGACGCACCTGATGGGGGATGAAAGCCATATTTGCTTGTTCGGAGGCTGCTTGTTGATCACGTAGGTTCCATCTGAGCCAAGGTTGAGCGTCAAGACACCGCTCTACAGGGTTGTTCGTTAGTATCTCCTGAACGCACATTAGAACTGAACGGACCCAACTCACGTGGTAATCAACTTCAAACCCCTTGTCACTCATGTCGTCTAAAATGTCTTCCAGTCGTTCGAGTAAAGAAGTCATGGTTGCGTCTGCAAGGGCATGATATCGATCCATGGGCAAGTCGCTGTGATGCAGTGTTCGAGTTGCCGATGAATCCAGAGCAGGAACTACACACCTGTGGTTGATATGAGGTGTAGGCGTACTGAATGCTCGCTTGCATAGACGACCCCGTAGAATGTAGGGCGACTCCCTCGGAGGGACATGCCTGCTAGGCAGTATAACGCCTTTGACAATTGACGGGAGTACCGTCCTCCCCGTATGTGACAACGTACGTCTAGGAAGAGTTCGGGAGAGCATGATGACGAGTTAGTTCTAGTCGCGACTTCGGCCCGTCCCGTTTGCTCTCCCGTCACAGGGCTGCACGACGCCCCCCTCGCTGCATCAAGCACAACGTGCTCTCGTTCCACCAACAGCGCATGACGCAGTGCGTTGTCGGCTCGCCCTCTTTCCCCCTCGTCATCGTCGCCATGCCCGACCGTACGTGCTCTCGTTCCACCGAGATCGCACGACAGTCACCACATGTCGTCGCCTCGCCCTCTCGCTCTCTCCTGCCCTTGTATTAGCCTTCGTTCGCGATACACGCACACTCCCGTTCGTTTTCCTGGACACGGTCGCCCAACCGGGCATTCCCGCCGTTGCCATCACCCCTCCCCTTGACCTGCTGTTGCCCCCATTTGCGACGCGCCAGGTCGCCGCATCGGGAATGACGTATGGCGACTGCTGTGTGCTCTCGTTCCGCCGAGAGCGCACAACGGTCGCCACAGGTCATTGCTTTGCTCTCCTTACCCTCTCCCGCCGCGTATTTTAATGCGATAGTGTCCGCACACTCACGCCCGTCTTCCCTGGCCCTCATCCCCACTCAGGTCACGGGTACGGGCATCGCTGCGGGTGATAAAATCATCGCCTACACGGGTAGCCTGTACCCGTGCGCTTGCTTAAATACATACACTGCCGTATCACTTGTTCAGCTTCGGCCCTCGACCGTCCGGTTGAAGTTCCCGAGATGGTTTTTCTAACAGAAGGTTTGTATACAAGTTCTTCTGGCTGACCTCACGGGGCATGGTGCTGCTCTTGGCCAACTAACCCTTGACACTCGGATGCTATGATCCTCTTGGCATGGAGACCAGATAGGACTAATTTCTCGGTGACTGTCCGATCTGTGGCGTGTAACATATCATGTTCACTATCGGTTTTCCCGGGGACTTGGCGCGCGAGCGTGCCGCTACGATTCTAATCCTCTCCAAGTTCTGTCCACAAATACTACACACAGCATGCTGATTTCGAAAGAGCCTCATTATAATTAGAGTCGATCAAATGAATCCGAATCCCTCTACCGGCTGCCACTCATCGTCTGCATGCGGAACGACATCGAATAATTTCGAGAAGCAGGGTGTATGCGGCAAAGAGAAATGCTGGTACGGATTCGCTCCGGGTAACTTTGTACCACAACGATAGCAAAAGTGGGTTTTACATTTAGCACAAGTCATCTATCAAGTTAGCAGCCAACAATCATTAATCAGCGCAGGACATTGCAAGAAGTGGGGTTGCACGCACGTGATTGCAACCCATCGATTTCTCGACTCTTACTTGGCAGCCGGGGCAAGTCATCGTGCTTGAATCCATCCACTTTATGTTCCCTTGCTCTTCCTCATGATGTCTTACGAGTCTGAGAACATTACTACGACCATAACGGCGTTCTATTGCGCGCCGGCTGGATGAATCAGGTCGTGCTGAGAGATACTCGAGGATGAATTTGGAAGTAACAGGGAGGGGGCAAGAAGTGTGAGGTCCATGCCTGACAGCGCTAATGAACAGAGACAGAGCGACAAGTTGTACGCGGTGACGTACCAAGTGCGCCTACAGAAAGCACAAAAGGAGTAACTGCAAGCATTGCAGGTGCGGAGACGTGCCCAACCGGACTCATCATCATCAGAAGCTCCAGTTGTCGATTTAGCGGACTGAGGTCCTGGGACGGGCTCTTGACAGTATTCCATGGGGCAGTGGATCATGGTTGGATCGCGCTCGAGATCACGCTTCTTGCGGAGCCATTTCCACCTGCTGACTTGGTCTTCCGAAAGGACGGCTCTGACTTCATCCTCTGTTGCTTCGCGGAGACCATCTACATTGATTTCGTCAGTGTTCCCACATTTGGGCTCGGGACAACCGACATGAGAGACTTGGCCCTCCCTGACGTGTAGTTCCCACATGTCAATCAGACAGGCTCTGCAGAAAACATGCCCACAGGAAAGGGCGAGACCGTGTATGCCTTTTCGTTGCGAGAGACATATTGCGCATAGATAAGAGGTGCGAGCAAACTGCTGTAATTTGGATGCGTAGGCGTAGGCGAGGAGAGGGGCGAGGAGAAGCTGTGGAGAGGGGTGGGGGATTCTGAAGGTGGGGAGTAGGTGAAATGAACGAAAGAGGAAGGATGACATACCGGATGGAGTGGGTGTCGTCGGCTAGCAGTCCGACGTCTGCCAAGAAATCGCCCGTGCGTATCCACTCGACCCAATCATAAAGAACGCCTGAATCGTCTCCGGGTGACCACATTGCATTCAGGCGTTCCTTGATGAGGGGGAACATGGACGGGGGTATCCAGGCCGGGGTGGTTTGGAGTGACTGGATGATGGGGGGTGCCTGGGAGGGATACAAGGGAGGGAGAAAGATGCGGAGACGGAGAGGTGGGAGAACAGAGAGAGAGGTTGAGAGGGAAGAAGCATCCTCGAAGATGTGAACGGGCGAGTCGGATGGTAATTCTACTGGAATTTGCAGGATGGCGATTGAATCGTGTATAGATACGCAGATCGTCGGATGGATCGACTATATGCGCGCGTGAGTCAGGGATCGGCGCAGTCGATTTTGTGACGGACCTCGAGAACGGACCACTCAATCGACTGACTAGACATGAATGCTAAATATTATGTAAAATAAAAAATTACAAACCACATCCGCCCGAAAAAGAATCTCCTCGCGCAACGTCGACCACGACCACGACGAGCGAGGGCACGACGACGACCAGCATCGGACAGAGCGCGTCACTGACCCATCTTTGACAACGACCTCCGCGTCAGTCACACATACAACCCGCAGAGCGTCAATAACTCACCGGACGTTGGCGCTGAGGAGCGAATACCCTCCTCCTAAACCCAGACAACCATACCCCCTCATTTCTTCTTTACACCACTACCCGCACTTGCTCTCTTACATCTACTACAGACATGGACATCTACTCCATTTCTTTCACTCATCCTCGCAGGTCTCGCCATCTCCACTCCCCCTCCTCCTCTCTCGACGCCCATGACCACCGTGTTCCCCATCACATCCAACACCTCCCTGAAAACTTTCCTTCCTCCTTTCCTCTCCCTGCAAGCCAACCTTCTCCCTCCAGCCAGGCTGACTCCGACACCGTCGACAAGCTTGCAATGCTTGCGAGATCACTTCACAACGTCCAACTTTCCTACCTCCTCTCAGATGGTGGTCGCAGTTGGAACTTTTACATCTCTGGTGCATATCAACAGGTCATGCAGGCCCGTGGTATGCTTCTCAAAGACAGTCCCGTTCAGGTCGGTCCCCTCTTTTGCCCCTTCTTCTCGACCCCTCTTTACGCGACCTCCTCAGCATCGCACCGCGATCAAGGTGCCCCGTTCCGACATCCTCGACTCTCCCTCTTCAAAGCCCACACTAAAACCTGATGTGCGACGTAGACTCGATGAAATCGCCTCTCTCACTTATGCCCACATCGCCGTCGTAAACTCACCCCTCTCTCTCTCAAGTCGAACGCCCCCCGATGGCATCTCCACCAGTGCCGGTTGGACTGGTCTCGAAACTGAGCGCGTATGTGAGCTTGTCGTCACCGGTCAGGGCGATGCAACAGAACTAGCAAGAGTCCGCCTCTTAGTTATGTTGGATCAACTCGTTTGTCTCCCTCTTGTTATCCCTCGTTCCTCTCTCACTCCGTTCACAGAGTGGTTTGCACGCTGAGGCTTGTGAAATCGACCAAAAGTTGCATGCTATCATTGCTGGCCGCAAACGTCATGTCCTTCAATCGATCCAAGAGGAGACCGCCACCAACATTTACTATCCTTCCCCTCTCCAGGGTCTCGTCGGCCCCGATCTCGTCTCGCCCATTATTGGTACCAATGGCAGTGCCCAGGCTGGCCAGGTTCAAGGGAACCAGCATCAACAAGCTCATAATCCAAACATCATTTGGATCACCGGAGAGTTCTTTGGTGTTCAGAGGGCCAGAGACATGCTCTACCAGCTGTCTGCAAACAAGGTTTGTTTTGCGTTACGGATCTATAGATTCCGTTAATCTGTTATGTAGAGTAAAAGCATTATTTCTCGCGACACCGTTATTGTTCCTCGCAAACTCGACTGGATGGTTCTTGATCGTGCCGAGGACCTGAAATCTATCATGGCCGATAACGCGACATTTATTCAGTTCCCACCGATCGGCAGTTCGACAAGCTTGATTACCGTATTTGGTGATCACCGGGTCAATGTCCAGAGAACCACCAGAGGGATAATGCAGCTCGTACGTAATGAGATTTCTATTGCGTCGTTCTGCTATCTCATCTTGCACGCTAGGCTTGCCAATATTACGTTGCTTCTTTCTGGCTCCTTCCAGTTCAATTCAATGTGCTCCTCCCACCCGCAACACTCAACAACTCGCAGGTGACCACACTGCTGAAGCAGATTTCCCTTACGACGGGTGCGGAGGTCGTGTTCAAGAGCATGTGTTTCGAGATGCACGGCCTAGAGTATGAAGTCCGAGCGGCCGTCGGCATGATTTTGGACTTGGATCTCGTGAAGGTGCCCTTGGACATCGCTCGCTATCATCACGATTACTCACGCTATTCAACGTAATAGACATTTCATCATGAGATTCGCTTCCAGGTCGAGCTTGCAAACGAACATCGCGAGTTCATATCGGGGAAGAAGAACGGCAAAATAAACAAGATCATGCAGACCGCGTCTGTCAAGATAAAGTTCGAGACTTTCAATGACCACAACTTCCTTATCGATCTTTCCGGTTCCGACGCCTCAATCTTGAGCGGTCTCACGCTGCTACAAGAGGAGCTTCCGGCTGAGATATCCTTCCATGTCCCAGAGGCATACCATAAACGTATTATTGGCATAGGAGGGAGGAACATTCAGAGAATCATGAAGAAGTATGGTGTTTACGTCAAGTTTTCAAATGCAGAGGAGTTCGCTGCGTTGGGCGGCTACAACGACAATGAGGATAACGTCGTCGCCAGAACCCCATCCAAGAATGCTACTAATTTGGATAATCTGAAGCAATCGGTTATGGAGATTGTGAACCCAAAGGTATGTTGGGTTGCCACGGAGATTGGTGCGACGGTGATTTAACCCAACATCCAGGACAAGGATTATGTCAATGAGACCTTATCGATCCCCCGCCGATACCACCGTACACTACTTGGCGAAAAGGCTATATTTATACATGATATCGAGTCGAAAACAAATTCGCGTGTGCGGTTCCCGGACAAAGAAACAGCTTCCGACGTCGTTACAATTTTCGGTCCCGAGAGTCAAGTGCAGATTGCTGGTGCTATGTTACTGGTCAGTCTTAATGACCTCAAATTCCTTACTTCCTTTAACAAGCAACAGGAACATGTTCCCTTTGAAGCGGATATGGGGGTTCCGCCCAGTCCCGATCTGCCGGTGGTTTGTGCCTCCCAAGAGTTTGTTGCATTCGTCGAACGCATCAAACGGGAATTCCAAGTATCCATTACGCCGAATCTCAGGCTCCCCGCCCCCATTCACTCCACGAATGGGTCTAGTACCTCGTTAGATCATCCATCCACCTCTCAGGCCTCGCCTCAAATGGCGCAGATTCAATCACAGGGCGAGTTTAGCTTCAAATTCAGGTGTCAGAGGTCAAACACCGACTTCCTACTCGCCGCGAGGGAGATGCTTGAGCAATTCCTTCTTAATCACAACGTGCGCGTTTACCCTTCCCCAACGGCGCATACACATAAGAGGGGTGACTCTTTTGCCGAGGCCTTCCCACACTTTGACAGCAAAGTGCTTTCGACTGCAAGAAGGCATGGTGAGTTCTCATCTTCCTGATCCGCTAATTGTTTGTACGTAAAAATGGCTTTTACTCATTAAATCTCATCAGAGTCGGTCGAGTTAACGCGTTCGTCGGAGATTCTTGGTGATCGACGACTGAGGTTGGCAAATTCATCTCCGGATGTAAAAGCGCTGTTCAATGCTCCTGCATACATTTACGATCTCGAGGAACACGAGGATTCGCAATCAGCATATGGGCCGCCTGGAACAGGACTTGATTATTGGACGCCATTGCCGCCAATTGTGTGTTTTCTTCCGACTCCGAGTCCATTATCTGACGGATTATCACTTTTTAGGGCTCAGGAATCGCATCGCGAACTCGTCATACCGAGGATGCCCTGAAACGGGGCTCAGATTCCCTCCTCGAGTCCAAGATCAAGGAGCAGATCTCTAAACCCCGATCTCTTCAAAATCGTGCACAGTCCCTTGATCTCACGTATTCCCTCTCGCGGATTACCGAGGGTTCCTCGCGATTTCAACCTCCCGAATCACCCACGACATCTACGGGGGGTGGCACAGGGGGAAACTCGAGTCCGACGAGCGCAACTGCGCCTTCTTTCCCTAGTGTCTACGGACCCAGGTCATCTGCTGTGATCGGGTCTTCTTCTCAAAGAAATGCAAGGGTCATGGACGAGGAAGTTGTGGACGAGGTGTCACGGGTGATGTCGAACCTTGGGCTCTAATGGTTGCCCTCGTTCGTACACACTCTTTGACATATCTTCTTTATTTTGCTCTTCCAAAAAAAAAAAAAGAGAACAAACCAATTCTGCTGTAGAGGAAGGAGAAAGGGGGGGCGCGCATGTGGACTTACCGTGTCAACAAGAACACGTTCCAGGAGGAATGTGGTAATCCTACTGAAACCCACTCTTATTCTTCACTGTCGCTGTCTCTCTCACTTGTCATGGGACTCGTATCCATTCAGGATTTCTATTTATCAGGGCACATGTAACGGGAGACGTGTATCTCCACCTGGTACCCATCCCATCGCATCCGTCACTCCGTCTCTATCTCGTTATCTCTCTCACATCATCACACAACGGCATCATTTCTCTACATATTGCTTCTTCAAGGTTGAAATATTCTCACCCCATTTTCACATTCACCATTACACATACATGATGGACGGACTGCCCCCCATCATCACTCCCAACAAGCTGCTTGCTCCATGATGTTCATACTCCCACCAAACTGACTGGCTCTTTGCCTTGGTCAGGCTGCTGTCGGGTCTGACAGGTTCTCTCTGTTTTTCGTGTTCGGATTGTTATAATGTCTCGCCGTGTCTTTTATACTTTGCTTTATCTTCCATGGTTCTGTTTCTGTTCTTGCTTTTTGTACACTACATAAGCAGATAGTTACTACAGTAGTGGGTTGGCCGTATCGTTATCATTCCGCTAATAAACGCTATTTAACTGGTACCGGGTCGGGGTAGCACATGGAGACGGACTTGATCAGAAAACGATCCAAGGCACCTCGTACAACACAAAATCAAACATTTCCTGCTCTAGGAGTGTTTGGTATTCTCCTATGAATTCATCCGTTCCACCGGCCTTCTGTTTCTTGGATCTACCGGAGCGAGGGGCGAGGTACGCAAACTGATTGGTCAAGACCGACAGTGTTTTCTTGGTTGACTTTGGATCGGGCTGTGACAAGTGGGCGGTCAGGACAACTATGAAATAGAAGAGGTGTCCCGCACCTTGATGGCAACCCCGACATAATTGGCTGGCAGGCCGTACCGGAGGACGCTCTCTACGAACAGGCGCAGGACCTTGAGATGCACTAGGAGCTGGAAAGACTCTGAAAAGTTGGTCCTGGATAGCCTCAACAGCTCTGTCTGGGGGAATGACATGAGTGGAGGGGCAGAGATGCTATGCGCGAGGTTTCTTACCCAAAGCTCCTTCTCGGTGGTGTCCGTTGCCTCAAGCTCTTCTCGCTGTCTGTCGATCTGCTCTTCCGAATACACAAAGTCACGCACAATGAATCTGTAACGCTCCAGCGGTCGGTCTGAAAGCTTTCCATATTTGAAATGCAAAGGTCAACGCACTTGTTCTCCCTGCACTTTTGCACAAATTCGTCGTGCACCCTTTTGAAAATCACAACGCTAAAAAGGGTATATTCGTCGTCAGAAGCGACGGTGCTGTAAGTCGCATGCAATACCACAACGATCAGAAACGTGTGTTCATCGTGACATCACGGTGACTCACGATGACGAGCGCGGGACTACCATGCTTGTCAGACGTTCATATTTCGCGTTCCACTCCTTCGTCAGAGTTCTTTCGGATCGGAGAAGGTGAGAAGTGTGCAGACGGGAAGAAATGGGAGACGAGACAGATCACCAAAGCTTACTTTGGTACTGCCACCAGGCATGTTTGCATATACTCTGAATCTTGTATCATGTTTTCTTCCGACACGACATCGACAAGAGATCGCACGGAGAGATTGCCCCTGGGGTGGAGCACGTCAACAAAGGTGCCAGAGGGCAACGCGGAAAGTACGCACATCCTCTTGCGCTGCATCTGCACGAGGGATCCCTTGACAAGGTTGTAGTTATTCAGTTTAGACTTCATCATGTTATCAATGGATGCCATGTCCTGAACGCGTGATCAGCATGCGGTGATGGGTATGAATGGAGTGGGGTGGGGTGGGTGGATGGGATGAACGCGCGCGTGATACAACCTTATTGAGAACGTCGACGGTCTCTCGCAGGCTTCTTTGCACGCCGTATCTGCCTTCGTTCCATCTCCAGCCTTTGAAAATGTAATCATCGACGGTTCGTTCGTTCACCAAAACGTGTTGAGCGAGCTTTGCCGGGTCATTGTTGAGGAGGTTGCGCAGGGTGTCGACGGTCTTGGCAACGGCAGAAGTGAAGAACACGTCCTGCTTCGGGAGTTCCTCTGAGAGAGTGATGAGGGAATCTAATGTGCCAGTCTACGGGTTCAGAATCGGGGGTTAAATGAGAACCATGCGCGGGGAACGAGGAACGAAAGTTACCTTGAACGCGGGGATGGCAAACTCGGCTTGCGAGGACCGAGGGGGCTGAGCGAGCTTGGACGTGATGTCTGGGAGCAGTCCCTCTGCGTCCCCGTCGTTTGGGATGGCGATCAGCCAGGTACTCTGATCAGACGGCATCGTTGTCGTCGTCCTCGTGGAATTCCTCGACGACTGAGAGCACGTCTACTGCCACTTGTTAATGAGTCCGAGATGTAGCCTCGAGTGTACTGCAAGGAGGACTCTACCCCAAATCGGGACTTGGCAACCTTGCCTACTAAAAGTAATTAATTATTAATGGATGTGTGGTTCACTCATACGATGTTGCCCGTCCTGTCCCGTGTCGGGAGGCTGAGGAACGTTGCCTTATTCCCGTCCAGGTTCATGTCCACGGCGGCGGCGGCACCATACTTGCTCTCTCCCACCAACCTGCGCGATCAGGTTTCCACAGGCAATATATCGATCCTAGATGCCAGTTGGTTCATGCCCAACTCCCCTCGACGGCCTCTCCAGGAATTCCAGGAGAAGCGCATTCCAGGCGCCCATTTTTTGAACCTCGACGAGGTTGCGAGCCCTCATGATCTAGACCTAAAACATATGATGCCTTCCGAGCGCGTGTTTGCTGATGCGTGTGGTCCGTTTCTTTTCATGCCATCGTAATCCCTCTCAATGTTGACCACTTCCGAGACAGAGAGACTAGGCATTCATCCCAACTCTCATGTGGTAATGTGAGGGCCTTTTCGACTCGAGTGAACGGCCCAGAAGAGACAACGATCACTTAGATACGATACACACGGTGTCTTCTCTTCGCCTCGTGCCCTCTTCATGTTCAGGGCGTTCGGCCATCAAAAGTCCAGCATCCTTGATGGTGGCCTCCCACGTTGGGTGGCTGAGGGTTTCGATACGGTCGGTGGGACCCCCGGAGAAGAGGAGAGGTCCACGTATCCCACTCCTGTCCTTGAAGGAGAAGCTGTCCGCTGTGAGACTTCATTTGCGCTATCGACCAATCGCGTTTGTCTGAGAGCCGATGGAAGCTTATGAGCAGGTGGTCGCCAACTCCCTCCCGGACCCAGCGCTAGATCCTGCCGTCGAACTGGTGGTCGACGCGCGTTCGCGCGGCCGGTATGTCTCTGTCTACTGTCCCGCATATCCTACGACCTCCTCACCCGCAACAACGTGTAGTTTCCTTGGCACTGACCCCGAACCTCGCCCTGGCTTATCTTCCGGTCACATACCTCATTCATTCTCGCTTCCATTTAATGTGTTCCTCAAAACTAACACAGTGCCCGGTTCCTCTGCCCAATATACCACTTTCTTATCTGAACCCGATTTATACCAAGCCCTCGTGCACGCCATTGGAGCTGACCAGGCGCAGTTGGTGCTGACTGGAGTGCGTCCAATCACCACCTCTTGTGGAAGTGGCATGACAGCCGGAATATTATGGCTGGGTCTGAAATTGTTGGGTGCATCAAAAGTTGCGCTCTATGACGAGGTATGTACTACTTAAGCTTCACTTAAGCGGTATGAATGAAATTCTCCTATAGTCATGGACAGGATACGCTAGCAGAGCAGAGAGTCGTATTGAAAAGTCCGCGTGAAATCGTGGAAGCCATCGAAATCTATTAGCATTGCTATGATTTATTTTTTGTACAAAGTATGGTGCCTCTAAGTAGCGTAGGTGGTAGTACAACATTAGTCGTTACTCGTGATTACTTTTTCGTTGCGAGTCGTAAGTTGGTGTTTGTTATACAGGTTGTGATGAGTCACCGAATATTATAGCGATACACATACCAACATTCAATCCCCTGAGCCCTTGTGAAACCCGAAAGAAAAACAAAAAGGAAAGAAAAATGAAGAAAATGAATGGTGACGCAGCAGATTAGCAAAGATCCCCGTGCCGGTTCAAAACGGTCATTAAACCTTTGATGCCCTGGGCGGCCTCAATCTGCACGGGTTTTTGCGCATCTGGCCAAGTTGACCGTGCCACAGTCGCAGAGTAGCGTACCTGTACACGCACGTTGAATACACGTCAATCTACATGATGGGGAAGATGTACTCACGACGACTTTGAATTCGTTCCGTTTCTGGAGTCTAGGATGACGGATGATGCAGTCCCATCTACGTCGGAATGCAGCGCATTAATCATTCTGATGCGATCGAACGGAGGCGGCACTCACTGTTCCTCTAATAGGACGTTACCGCCCATCGTCTTCGCGGTGGAATACAGCCCTTTACGGGAGAGGTCGACCAGTCTCCGAGCGTCGACACCTCCCTTGCAAAGAAACTGCTCAGTGTGTGCGACACGGGGCCCAACTTTCATGGGTGCCGTTTTGGCTAGCGTGTCGTGCGTGTAGGCTGGACCCGAACAGCTCTTGATGCTGTCCTTGTCACTGCCCTGTGTGGCGATCTCGACGTGTTGGCGAGTGTCCTCGATCCGTTTGTTGACTCGGAAAAGGCGGGAGAAAAGGAGGGTGCAACAGCTAACCATGTTGAGTGGGTTGACAAGGAGCTTCGAGTGCATCAAACAAAAGAGGTGGCCAAGGAGCCTCGAACCTTGCGAACCTGCCGTTATATACGAGCCTGCCTGATGTGGCATACCTTCCTCCGGTATTCTTGGCCTCCCGTGTCCGCTACTCGCTCCGATGTGACTGGATCGATCCATGTTCTAAACGAGACTTGCACACGAGGCATTTTCAAAATTAAAACGTAGACCTTGAGGTAATATCACCGGCTGTAACACCTCCATCATTGAAATGCGTGATCGTCACCTCTTCAATAGATAATTCGCAGTCAGATCGTTCCTAACGGGGATGATAGACTGAACGGATCTAATTTCATTCGCTTAGGATGGAGTGGTGAGCCCACGAGGATGAGATAGCAATACAGGAGGCGGTTAGGAGAATACACACGACGATAAGTTACGAGAACTAGCGTTCTGCTTTAAGCACGGCTATGAAGGGGGGTCGTCGCGAAGCAGGGGGCTTTCCAGATATAGACCCCGCACGCCCAATATAGTCCACCTCCAATCGATACTGCATTCCCCGGCGTAATCGCGTCAACGTCCAGCTGTGAATCCAGTTCGATAATCGGTTGTGAGAGGCTTGGAGAGTTGGAAACGTATACTTACCCCTCCAGGAGCAGGACATTGTAATTTCCTTTCGCTATCTCCCGTAGTAGTAGTTGCTGCTGGGAGAATATTAACGCGTTGGTACATTGGTCTCCGTCCGGTACGTGTTTGAAATCAAAGATGTACTTCCTGCACGTTTCACGTGCTGCGATCCTCACAATATCAATTTCTAGGAAGAGGAGGATTAGTGGGTTCTCCTTAAGATAGCGGGGCGACTACCACCTGTCTCGTCAAACATGAGCACGGGCTCCACAGTCTCGCATCCGACAACCTCCCAAGGCGAATCGTGCCCAGGCCTTCCGAGTCGACGGAGCCATCTCCACCTCCACCTCATCATGAGAACGCAAGCCTCGAGTAGGTTGATGAGAAGGTGCGTTATCCTGCGCTGCGATTACAGATCAGGGCCGCGCGGGGCGCTGCTCGGCAGTGGGACCCTTTAGTATGCCCCGAATCAATCGGGCACCGCCACTCGTCCTTCAACGCATACTGGACGAATATCAATTACATACGTGGAACCGAATTGCCGCGACGACCTACGCCTCACCTCGGCAGGACGAAACAGGGATCGTATGTATAGTACTTTTCAAGGTTGTTTAGGGTTGCAGGCGATTTCTTCCTCCCGTATTATGTTATAAGAATATCCTTTGGACGCACGTCCAGACGTTGGGGTAGGATCTTGGGCAAAAAGTCTAGAACCCTCACTGGGTTCAAGTCGCGAATGCTGACGCCGGTCTTGTCGGATCAGTGATCCGGTGCATTTCTCTCACAGTGAGAGTCTCATACTGCTCACCGAAGGCTAGTGGATATCGTTATCGGTACGGGCCGATGCGAAGCGAAGGGTTTGAATTTCCAGCAGCGGTGGAGGTTGCAACCTTTTGCAAATACTACGCTGGCCTAGAGCAAGTAAGCGAGGCCTGAAAAGCACTACCTTCCAGCACGACTTGCTCGAATGAAGACTGGCATCACCTCAATTCCCTCGCATAACAGTTAACTCTGCGGATAATCAATCAGGTCGCAGTGATCCGTGTACTGGATGTCTTCAACGAAGCTCCATGGACCCAACGAGGACGGCTACGGATATCATATGAAATCCATAACTTGAAATCCCGGTCCCGAACCCTGATAGCGCTGCGAATGGAATTGACGTGGACTGAGATCGCTGGCAACTCGAAGGGCAGGGCCTGAGACGAACACCGGGCCCACCTGTTATCGGTTCACCATCCAGGGACAAATCTAAGCGATATACCGTGTCCAACGTCGACAGAAACGCTGCTGTGATCAGAGATTCCGAGGACAACGAGAAAAAGTGCGTCAGATAATCGACCACGCACTGGTGATGGAAGTTGTTTCAAATTAGGCACTGGCAGTGGGTCCCATTCAATCCTGAGAGTCACACACAACAAAGCATTGTCTCAGCCTCCAGTCTCAGTGGCTACTACATGATCCAATGACAGCTGACAAAGATAAGACCAATTCCGACATGCCCAATCCTCATTTCATTCCTCGATCTCAGGCTAAGGCTTAGACTATCGGGACCCTATGACACGTATATATCACGCGGGTAACCGAGTCCGCAGTCGACCGCTGGCCTGAACCTGGGTGGGTACTAGGTCCTAAAGAGGACCTTAGTAAATTCCACCCTGTAGGATTATCGGCCGCGGTCTCCAGAAACCACCTGACGTTTCGTTCTGATGGTGAGTCACGGTCCGAGTCCGTACCTGATATGAATAGATCACTATTACCTACCCCACGGTGACCAGACTGCAGGGATGGGTCCAGCGTTGAATCGCTCAACACCACCAACGATGAAAAATCCGAGATGCATGTGGAGGCTCCGCATGATATGACTGGCTGCCCTTCGGAGTCAATATAGCCTGTCTTGCCAGTGCCACATCTGGATCACGGCACCATTAGTTTGTGCCCTGCCATCGCTCACAAATGTATCCCCTGAGTAGTCTGTATCATATAGGCTTGACTTCCCTTGGGGATCAGGGACTTTTTTGTTATTATCAAGGAGTATGCAAGCACAAGATAACGACCTCATCTCGAATTACAGTAGAAGGTAACCCGCATGGTGTAAACCAAATGGCTTTCTGACGCTCTCGTCTTCCGTCAACTAGCATCTACATAAATTTACGGAAGGTCCCGGACCGTGGACAGAATGCGGGACACGGTCTCCGTTCCTGCTCCGTCCAAAGCAAGTTCACCGAGCTAGCACAGACGTGTCGAGGATGTGCGGTGCTGGGACAAAATTAAAGCTGTCCGACTACCTCCGCATTCGTCACAACTTTGATGCTACTCATCCAGGACGTGCACAATGTCAATAACTTGTCCAATTTCAGGAATCAACCGTACAAACCCGACCCCCCATCATGATACCTATGTCATGTATATATTCAATATCTGAATTTGACTCAGAAACGTTCGAAGTGGTTATCTCCTTCAAAAGAACGACACCAAGCTTGCCAGAACAGCTGTAGCAACACCGAGGACAGTCACCACGCCCATATTTTTCCCGCCCCTAATCACCGCGCTCGCGGCAGATGAAGATGTCGCCGTTGGTGATGGAGCGCTTACGCTCGCTGTAATATTTGCACAGCCGGAAGTTGCGTTACTCAGGACCGTCGCATTGGCGGAGAGCGTCAAGTCCGCACACTAGCAGTTAAATCAACTCACCACTCCCGTCGTGGACAAACCGTTACTAAAACTAACCTGATATAGAACGCCGTCACCTCCGTCAAAGATCACCTGAATGGTCACATTTGCTCCATCTTCGATACCAGCGACACCGGACGCAGAGATGTTGATTGGGAAGCAGAACAGCCCTTCTCCGGTTGTTTGGAAGTACGGGACTACCATCTGATACCCCGAAGAGGAGTTGAAATCCGCGAATGAAGTTGGGTCCTGATCAGTGGAAATAATGACTCCTACTAGAAAAAGCGTTAATCCATCTGGTGGGCAACATGGTAATAAGACTACATGTCCATGTTGTGTGTTCGCTATTAAGGTCAATTATTGCGTTACTGAGGGGGAACACGGTGCGATTTGAGACCGCGTTGGTATACCCATCTAGATTAACCATCATTCAGGTAATTACCACTAAGCACTGGCAACGTCCTTACCACAAAAGGTAGGCTCTGAATTCTGGACAAATGGTCCCCTGGGCAGGGGATATTGCAACTGGAAGTGAGCGTTCACAGCAGCGACGAACGTGGCAGCAACAACAAGAGTGATGAAACACATTTCGAGGGGGAGCAAGTGGTAGAGAAATTCTCGTCTGCAAGTACTAGCACCATAATGGTATTTAAATAAATCATGGTAATAGCATCTGTGAAAAACTTTTTTCACTAGAAATTGGTCCTGTTTGGTCTCTTCCCATGGCGCTCCTCATGATAAGTCTACTACTACAAGTACATGCTCACACAAGCTGCCAAGTTGACAAGCCGCAACGCATGTGCTAGTGCCTCACTATATATCCTAATTTTAGTTTTAGTTTCAGCTTCGTCTTGCACTCAGTCGACAATCGTCTGTTCAGGTTTCCCAACGCACTAGCCGTGATGTTACTTTTAAGTTTATTCCCAGTCATTAGGAGCACGATCTGAACTAGCAGATGCAGAATCGGTCAGTATTTTGATGGTTGTTGACCATCAGTTGTTGGTACCTTGTACCGCATGTGTTCAACCTGTGTTCAACAGTTTCGGGCCTGAAGTAGAAACTTGAAGGATAGTCTGACAGAAGGACGCAAAAATATGAGCCGAATCTCCTGCACGCTTGACATTGCTAGACTATACTACTTAGTGAGTAAGCATTTACACATAAACCTATCATCGAGGTCCATGCCATGGCCGTCCGGCTGGCCCTGTTATCAAAGTATCCGTTGTGGTATCGATTACAAGCAATGAAAAGACGACGTGCTACTTGCGACCGATCCGACCAACCAAAAACTCTCCAGTCCCGAGACCAACGATGATAGATAAAATGTATGCTCCATTGAAAGTCCTGTCCGCGCTTGTTTCAACTTGACAGGCACAAAAATTAACCAATTCGGACTCACATAACAGCCAGCATTATGGCATATGCAAATGTCGACTGGACGCCTTGAATTACTCCACGTGGGATATCCTCCGACAGTTTGAAGGGAGGTATAAGCCTCTTGCGTACTTTAACAGTACCGTCTGTAGAACGTTTGATACTTGCTTCCTTGTCGGTATCATATCGTGCAACTGCTCTAGCCGCTGGTTAGAAATTGGGAAGAGGAGAAACCACTGATCAGCGAACTTAGCCCTCCACTGTGATTCCTGAATCCGCCGATAGGCGGCAAGGCAACGTTCCAAGACGGAAAACAGAAAAAATCCTATGGAAGCACCCGCGATCGCGCTATGGGACGAGGGGGTCCAAGCCTGGAAGACGAGGTAATCTCCATTCCCAAAATGCAGGTATGGAGTCATGCCCATCGACATGCTAGTCGAGTTGTTCATAGGTGTCTAGGCTGAAGACAGGATACCGCCAAAGGACATCACCGCTGAACGACATAAGAAATTCCCACGTTGTCCTCAGATAAGTAAAGAGCGGGGTTTGGGGTTTGAAACGAGGCGGGACCTGATTACCCCGACGCTCTGCCCCAAACTTTCTCAGGCTCATGCCTTGGTGTCTATATCGACGAGCGGACACCCGTCACCCATCCATAGAATACACCGCATAATCAAAAAGAGGTAAATGGGGGCCCGTGACCTGTTATGGGTGGCATGCGCAGCATAAGTACAGTAACTCTGACCGGAATCTGTAGTAGGTACGTACTTGACCGTCAGCCGCACTACATCCACAGGCACACCATGCGGGTCCATGGGATCAGCTGTGCTCGTCATGTGCGTATTGGGTCAAGTTGGTTCAAGCAAGCGTCCTCTTGAAGTATTCCCATGGACACTAAGAAAGCACCTGACTTCTTTCAATTTTGATGCACGAGATAGCTAATCAGTGCTATCAAATGAGTGCATGATAATCTTTCCGAGGTATAAATCAAGAATTGATGCAACAGCAGGATCAGTCAAAGTCTGAGATCTGGGACGTCTGCGTATCAACAGCTTCGTATGCAAGAGAACTAGATCAGTGCGGGTCAGCCCATAAATCACCGGCGAGGAGAGAGAAGAAATACGCTTATCTCCATATATTTATGGGGGAAAAAAGTAAGGTAGATGGGAGAGAGGGGGAGGTTTCGTCGCACCTGAAACCCCGACGCTCTGGGAATAGGTACGCGGGAGGCTCGACCGGTGTATATCCGATATAATCCTGACATGGGGTTGTAACACAGCCATATTAACTCGGGAAATGAGCCAAACCGATCCAAACCAGCCCATGATCACCGTCATGCAGATCATTGTAACAAGGGCTATTGGCAGCACCTAGCTATCTTACTAGTCGTGTGATGCAGCGAAGTCGCGGACTGCTGACAAAGCAGTCGAAATGACTGGCGGGATAGAACCACAATGCGATGGTCGACGATACGAAGAGCTTGAACGGTCAGTCCCTGTGGTCAACATAAAAAAAGTAGGCTGGGTGGCAGAACCAGAACCGAGAGAAGGCATCATGCTTGTCCAACACTTGCTGGTGAGAATGATCAGCAGCACGATACAGCACAAGTGTTCCGAGAACTGCGCTCCCACTTGTGTTGCAGCGTGTTGCAGAAGAGAGGGCCAATGGATGTTGGGGATAAAATACGGAGGAAGTTGCTGTGTGATGAATAAGTTTGAGGCTGAGAAGTCGGAGTAGAAGAAAGTGAGTGAAAGGGAGGATGAAGCTGCTGCGGCATTTTTGCTGGACTATTAATATTTGGAAATTAATGTCGACGGGAGAGCCCTGACACTCCTCTCAATTACGTAAGACATTATCTCGACCACTGATACTAATCAAATTGTGAGATACTTGCAATTTTCCCTGCACATTCCGAACATTTACACAAAAAATTGTTGAAAACCCTGATATAGATCAATGATGACTTCTTCATACATAGGCTCATCCTCGTCATGATAGCAACTTTCAGGTATGAACGGCCACCTGGGTTTGAGGTGCCGCCAACAGCGCGTTACTGCGTGTGTATGTGTCGTTCACGCCTATAAACCCGCTCGGTGGGAACAACTTGAATGACTATTAGACTGCTTATGTGTCCGCCCATTGTGGTCACCGACGAGGTCACACGGACGGAAAGTGACTGGTTGCTACCAGGGATTGCGTGGAACAGGTTCATGGATGGTGGTGAAGACGGGTCGACTGTTTAATCATGCGCACCGTGTAGTATGTGGGTGGAAAAATTGTGCAGAGATCTGAGACTGCGAAAATACATGAAGGAATTAAGAAGCGGATTCCGGACTAGAGACAAGAAGGGTGGAGGGAACGTAAGTCCACGACGACAATCTTCCCTTAGGAAGATAGTTGTTCCTTTGACATAAATACTACTGTCCGGTTGACGTGTCGGATTTCCACGACCACTCCTGATTGTGCTTGGAAAACTTGCTCTTGTTATTTTTGTTCAGGCAGATCGATGGCGTGACAATGATGGAACACAAATGTACCCGCAAATGAGAACGTGCTTCTGGTCAGCATAACAAGGCTAAAGCATTTCAGACACTAGCAAACCGGCTGCACTGGCAACAGAGGATGAGATCTGGCGGGCGACTAAATAAATGACAGAGGTGATGTTCGTGACATGATCGTGAAAGGTAGCGGGAGTAAGTCTACAGGAGTGCTATCCGATCCTGTTCCCCTGTGTCAGCGGGCAAAACAGCCATGGACGCACCAAGGACAGTCTTGAGGGTAGAGCTGAGCGCGATTAGCTGTCATCTTGTAATGAACAACAATCAGGACTCAGGAATCCTGGCAGAAGAACGTAAAGAAAAAAAGTTCGTGAATAGAGGGCAGCGTTTCGGTCTGAGGGGTTGCAACTTGCCGCTCAGGCTGGGACAAGGTTCAATCCGAGGTAACGTCGCCCGATAGGCTGAGTGGTTCTGAAGTAAGTCTGAGAGGCCTTGATGATTAGCCTCACCTACCACTTGTTGCTATAGCTTTAGCCGTTTACGTCGCGTCAGTCAAGATGTTAGATTAACATAGAGTCAACAACTGCTGGATCTTAAACCGTGCTGCAACTTGAAACATGGTTGTGCTCATGTACAATCAAGACACTACTGTCAGAGCATGAGAAGCAGATGAGACGCGGAAGCGTTACGATGAAACAGCTACTCCAACCTGCGGTTTTGACCAGTTGTTTCAAGTTGGTACTGATTACCGTATCACGTTGATCCCGACCAAGTATGGAGACTACTAAAACGGTCTTGTACCATTCCTAAGGATGTAGGCCGAGGTAACCAAAACGGAGTGGACTGGGAGAGACAGCTGCCAATGTATACTTTTCAATTTTAATTTTGTAAATATAAGTGGATAGGATGCTCTAAATTAGGTACAAGCAGGCTACTTCCCCAGTTCCACGATGTCTGAATGGGCCAAGCGTAAGGACATCATGGTCCCGTTGTTCCCTCCGACGGTTTTAGACGCGCGAACTTGTAAATTAGCGGACACCCCCGGTAGTAGCCGGTATGTGAATAGAAATATGTGTGAAAGGTACTTGATGAAAGACTTTTAGACATGTCCGAGTCAGTCCGACGTCCGTTGAGTTGGCGGGTCATCAAGGTTCCACTTTGCTTTGGTCTCCGAGTGGTTGGTGAGATGGAGTAATGTCATGTTGTCCCTCTATTTTGTTGACTGTCTGCCAGGAGCCGCTGAGGAGCGTATCAATGTTTGGATTTTTTGGGACAAGATGTCACCTAGTTGGCTATGCAGACACTTGGTCGCAGCTGTATGCTTGCTCAGGACATACTATCGGGAATGATCAGCGGCACGATGTAACACAAATGTTCCGAAAACTGCGCTCCCACTTGTGCTGCAGCGTGTCTCTGACACAAGAGCACCGTGTGGGCGCTTGGACATTAATATTGATGGCAGCAATTTTGCTTCCTCGGAAAATGCCGATGACGAGACCCCTGGCATCCCGGATGTCTATATTACTAGTACTCTGACCATCCGATGAGACTGCAAACCCACACCCAACACCAACACATTCAGTACTATGTACCTACGGACGACGCTGATCAATGCTTCACGCCTGTCTGCTCGAACAGCCCTCGCGTGCAGGGTTGCGTCGCCATCTTGGCAGTATTTGGCTCGGCGCCGTTTCTCCGTAGCCAACGACCAGGCTCTCAAAGCAACTCGCACGCTCAATGACAAGTTGCAGGAGAATTGGACGGGCCCCATTCTTACCTATGAACAGCTGAAGCCGAAAACTCTCAGCCCTAGTAACGTATGGTCTTGCCTGTTCCGCTCTCCTTGGCTTTCGAGCTAGCCCCTCTCATCTAGGATGCCTACTTGATTGATGTCCGGGAACCCAACGAAGTGATGCGGGGGTCTATTCCCTCATCCGTGAACCTCCCACTTTCAGTGCTTGCCAATTCCCTGAACTTGAACGCTCAGGCGTTCCGCAGTCAACACGGCTTTGACAAGCCAGATAAAACCCAGGAAGTCGTTTTCTACTGCAGAAGTGGCAAGAGAAGCGCCTCTGCATGTGATATCGCCAGAAGAAATGGCTACGAAAAGTAAGTATCCCGATGATCCGATATATCCCGAACGCACAACGTAGCTTTTGCATAGGATTATCAATTATGAAGGTTCTTGGCTTGATTGGGTGTCTCGGGAAGGAGATAGAAAGGACTAGCAGCCTGAATTTCAGGACGATTGAAGTACATAATCAATGTAGTCAATAGAGATTGTTTGTGAAATGATGTGTGCATTGTCTTGGTTTATGTATTTTCCCAGTTTGCTTTCACCTTCGTCACCGAACATCATCCTGTTTGCCACATCTCAATAGTCCCTGCAAGAACAGATTTGTGACCTGGGACTAACCCGCTCCACTTGCAATTTTGCGGGTATCTCAAGCATCTGACATGATGAATAACATACACTCTGTCCATGCACTCGTGCGCCTCCTCAAAGCGTCCACCGACCCTCCCTCCACCCCAGGACCCTCAAAGATAGAGATGGCCTGTCTGGCTTGGTCAGATCCGTCTTTGCACGCACCAAACAAGGATGAAGTTATCGGGGAATGGATACTCACTCTGCTCGGGCAAGCAAAGAAAACGCGCCGCGGAAAGGATGCAACTTCCAATTCCGACTTCTTTGCAGATTCTAGGTATTGGACCTTGCTTTCAGATGTGCTTTCCATCCAATCCACAACAGCCGCACGACCCGCAAAGACGTGGCTCCTTCCACTGCTCAGTCGCCTTCAATTCGACGTGATCATTATTGAGCTGCTCACTCTTCGCTCGCCCCAAGTACTTGCCCCAGCTCGAGCCGCACTTTCTGTCCTTTGGCCCTTGGCAGAGAAGAAGATTGGTATTGATGCACTTGGGGAATGTCTTGGTGCTGTCCTGGACGCTTGTGCTGAATGGGAGCGTATGGACGAGAACTTGTGTTGGATTTGTTCCGTTATTGTCAGCACATACAGGAGCGCGTTCGCAAATGCAGGGAACAAGAAAAGGGTGAGTGTTTCGTCGTTGGTCGTTGATTAGTTGCGGCCAGACCTTGGTAATTTCCGATCCCGGGACTGAATACATCTCCCGTGATCATCCAGCTCTACAGTTCCTTTCTTACCACCCACCTTTCTTCCTGGCTTCCCACTATCCACACCAGTCCTCCCCTCGTCATTTCCTCGTCATTGGAACAACTCCAAGACAGTATATATGCTGCAGGTACAGACACACTCTTCTCTCTTGATGCTCTCAAACAACCACTTGATACATTATTTGGTGCCCTTTCTTCGTCCCCGTCACTCATTTCATCACTCCTACCTGTTCTCCCGAGACTCTTCACATCATTTCTGAATGCAACGCATAAGCATAGGTCTACGCTCTTTGTCTCAGCAACTAGCATCGTGAGCGGAAGAGAGGAACTTAGGAAGAGTGGGATGAAATTTGTAGCGAAATGCTGGGCGCTCACCAGAGGTTCCGCAAGCCTTCGGGAGGATTTCGAAGAGGAGAAGTGGACGGCCATTATTGGTGTCTTTGAGATCGTGGCAAAAGAGCGGCTCTTTGTCGCCTATTCCCTTGGTGGCCATGTCGACGAGGCAAATGACGAATTTGGAGAAGTCGCTCTGGGAAATGCGAGGGACACAGCCGTCGAGATGCTGGAAACTGTTGATTTCTCTTCCTATGGTAAGTTGATTCAAGGCTTCTGCTCCAGTTGTGACCTACTTGAGCAGGATGTCAAACAAACCGAATAATTCTCTCTATACAAGTCTTGGATGTACTTGTCCGAGTTGGGTACGATTTTGTGGGATCTGTCTTGGACAGAATAATTTCTGCTTTGATTAGTGCGAGTAGTCTTTGTCTACTCTTTTTGTGATTCCGAATCTGACCTTATCATTAGATTTCATCACCACTCAACCTCGTAACAAAAACATCCTCAGAATTCCTTACTCACGTACTCGAATACCACATTAAGACACGCACAGTGCACACATACGCATTAGCTCTTCTGGGTGCTGCGGCTGCTCCTTGCACTGTCATTAGTTGGACACCGTCTGACTCGTCCGCGGCTAGGTCTTTTCCCCTCTCAGACCACCTGCCTGTTCTTTCCCATACCCTACGTACATCATTGACACACACACAGACTGCACCTCTTGCGACTGCTGCACTTCAGGCTGTCGAAAGCGCTTGGAACTCCCTCAAGGATGCATACTCGGAAGAGCAGAGGGTTACCAAAAAACGAAAGCTCACCGAGAACACATATAAGAGCGGATCTGCAGAGCGAGCTCAAGCTGCGGCATTCTCTTACACTTGCCGCGTTGCAGCGATGATTCTCTCTAATCTACCTGTGAATGCCTATACCAATGAAGGGGAACGTTCTTTGGAACATTTATGGGACGACGTTGGCAAATTGGGTTGGTCCATTATCTGGGACTCCCTCGGGGAACAAGTCAGATTAGGCGGGGGAAGAGACATGCTGAAAGGCAGAGATGGCGAGAAACGAAAGCACGCGGTTGAAATGGGTACACTTTATCCTCAGATTGTGCCAGCTGCCGCCCTTCGATTTCTTTATGATATTCGTTCTCGGGTATCTATTTTACTTGGGGACTACGATCGACTTCGGGAAGTGAATGTTGGAACTCTGTTGAAAGTTACACGGGATGAGGCATCGGATCCGGAATTGGTTCTTGAGACGGTGCGTAGATTACCTTCCGTGACCCTTGAAGTTCCTCGTCTTATATTTCTCACTGCGGTACCAGGTTCGAACCCTCCTCTGGCATGTATGGTACACGCATCAACGCGAACTCGAGAAACAGATGGAGACGCAGCCAATTTTCACTGTGATACGCGACATCATCACCAGTCATCTCTCGTCTGAATCAAAGTGGTCTGGGGATTCGGCCGCTCTCACTCGCGACAACCTGTCCCTCGCAGTTTTATATGTATTGATGGATAGGTGGATAGATGTTCTCGAGTGAGTCAACTTTCCTACGTGGCGCAGGGCTTTCCCGCTGACTATTTAGTATTCGGTAGCGCGCTGACTTCTGCGGAAATCCTCGAGAGTCTCATCCCACTTTTACTCTTCGTCCCAATTGATGATGAAAATATTGCGGAGAATTCTAATGAGAGCCTTCAACAGCGAAACCACACTGCCATCACATTATGTAGTATTCTTCTCAACCTCCTTGGAAATGCACAATTCTGGGAACTACATAACATCCGAGGTTCGTCGCACGTCGTCCAGCTCGACTTTTTATTCAAGTCCAATTTACAGCCGTGTTTTTATCATCTGTATTAACCCTAACCCTAACCCTCTCTTCGTACCATCTCCCCACCGATGCAGTCGAGTTGCCTTTACCCACCTCAGCAGCTCGGTCTGAGCTGGCTCTCGCATGCGATGCATACCGACTCCTTCTATATGTGCCTCTAGAGTATTTCACTCGGCCTGTGCGTGCTGAGCTGATCAAAAGGGCCATGGCTGGAGACGTTCAAATTTGCAAAGTGTTAGAGTGTGGAAGCGGGCAGAGTAACAATGGGAACAAGTCTATTCACACGGAGGAATTAGGTGACAGTATCTCGGCAGAGGAATCGAAGAATTGGTCTTGCCGACTGACATTCGTTCGGTTGTTTCTGCAGCGCATGGGGGAGTTCACACACAGTCACATGGTAAGTTCATATCTTCACTCTGAGTTGTGCTCCCGGTGTTCATGTAAAATATATATGAAAGACTTCCCTGGCCTTTGTCAACCATCTTCTCAGCTCTCCAGCATGCATATTCTCCCCTTCACAGGTTCTCACAATTGTTACCCTTGATTTGATTCAGTTACACACTGTGTATGACCCGATGCTTTCATCTCTATGTATACTGACAGTCACTTTTGCTTTAGGAGTCTCTTACGCTCGCAAGAGTCGGAGGCAGAAATATCCGTCTCCAGTATTATATGCACGCTCGTAACCGCTAGACCGTTCTCACAACCGAGCTTTCAGGAGACGTGGACGCATGTCGTTATTCAGTCAAGTATCCTCAAGCTCATCGGGCGTCTGACAAGTGACTTTGATCCCGCTAGGTACGCTTTCGTGATAAACATTGAATAAGTTTGTCGAACGGTGATGGTACTGTAGTATATCGGATAAGGTTAAACGGTCCTTGAAAACCCTTGTCGAGGCTTTGGAGTCTGCACTCTCGTCACAGGCCCAAAAGGTTATGCAAAGTCATGCCATGGTACTAGGTCAGCTCCCCCCAAGTGAAGGAATCGATGCGTGGTCTCGTATGTTGTCGTTGACGCGCTGGCTCGGAATGAATCGTGCGTCCATTACGGTCGTCTAATCAGCGTCCCTAACTTACCTTTAGCTCAAGTTGCTGTATTTCCGCTTGGATTGAAGCTGGCGACCCTAACGATTCGCACCCAAAATTCTGTAGGACTGGATTCTAAAACTTGTTCAAGCATCTTCGGACTCTTATTTGAGGAGCTCTGGTGTATACCTGACACCTCGCATCGTGTTCACCTTGATGTCCTGGTTGGTTTCTACGTGGTCAACGATGGGAACTGTGACATGGATGCTTGGATCGCACAAGCTTCGAGGAGATTGTCCATCCAAGACTTTGCTCATTTATTAGATATCCTCGCAGAAGCAATGGAAGGAGGTGGACTCGATGTGGGTAAACGAGAATGTTTAATTCGTCTCGGTAGGATCATGTTACACGACGCACCTCAAGGTATATTCGTCTTTACCGGCATAACGTTCATCTTTCCAACGAAGGTTTGCAGGGACTCTCAAGATCATTCAAACGTTTGCAACGCGATGTTTTAATTTATTCGCTGATAGAGCAGAGATTCATGGGCGTTCATCACATCTAAAATTACACTGCCTGGAATTTATCGCCCGGCATTGTTCAGATCGGGTGGGTATTCCCCGGTGTGGTCCCGGATGGATCTGCTGACGCTTGATGACAGCCAGCGGCTATTCGCTCCATCGATCTCGGCAGTATATGGTCACTCCTGCACAAAACGCTCTCTGGTTCCTCAGAGCACGACGCCACAACCGTCTTCCCCATTTTCCACCACACCGTCACCATCATCGGTGCTCTCGTCCGACTGCGACGTGACCTTGTCGTGCACACCCTCCCTCACCTCAGTCTCGTCCTTTGCCAGCTGATGATGCTTACTCGCAAGATCCGTCCTCAGCTTGGCGCCAAACAAAGCAAGATCGTCACAGATACGTTCCCCTCTTGGTTATCTGCATCCCAACCTCTGTCCTCGGACGACGTGCGCGCGCTGGCGCGTCTTCTCACCTCGCTCGCCACCAAGACAGTCCCGCGAACGCACACCCATGCGACGTCGGTGTCGACCGAACCACAGAAGGCGGAATCGCTGGCCAAGCCATTTGCAAAGCACGCGTCATACGTCCTCGTAGCGTACGTGAACGCGTTCAACGATCCATTGTGTATCGTTGATGCGGAGACGAGGCGGGAGCTCGAGCAAGGGCTGTTTTCATTGTGCGAGATGGTGGGGGAGCGTAGTAGGGACGCCCTGATGCTATCTGCGCTAGATTCGGGTGGGAAGACGATCATGAAGTCGCTTTGGAAGGAGTATGAAAAGCAGCGATACGTGGGCAAGGGCTAAGGTTGAAGTCGAGAGTCGTTTTGTTGGCGGGGATGTCTAGATCATTCCAGACAGAAGTCGGGAGTCGCTGCACGCAATGATGTGCGTGGTAATTTACTAGCTTGTCGAAGCCAGGGGTGGTGGAGTGACATTCGGGAACGCTATGTGCATCCTCCATTATCACTTTGCTTGCAAGATGCCTCACGCGCACCCTTCTGTGGAGATTGAATCAAAAGTTCGACTGAGACAGCTGGATCTCTGACGCTGACATGAATGACATAACATAAGGCAGTTAGATTGTCTTGATCTAAGAACACATGTAGGTTCTGAAGATGCACTCAATTTGCTCACTAATACAGAATACAACTTCGGCCTGAGGTCTGTACGGCGAAACATATACCTCTACGTCGGCTTGGTAGCCTTAATATATACGTCCCGGAAGAGTGTCTGTTTCTTGCGTGGTGCCTGATCGGGCGTCCAACCTGCCTTAACCTTTTCTTCCTTCAGGGTCCTCATGAGGTCAATAAAATCTTCGACCGCTTGGGGAGAGGTCTGGATGTGCACCACGATACGAGACCCGTTGATTTTGATGGGCTTTTCGAGCGCAGCAGCACGCTCTACGATCTCCCAGTACTCCACGCCGATCATAGATGGATCATAAAACAACTGTTGGAACCAATCACGTTGAGAACGTCGCTCCAATAAACATCCGCGAGACGTACGATGCAAGTTTCAGCGGGACTCGTAATTTCGACTCCAATAGACTCTAGGCCCTGTTGCATGCGCCTTGCAAGCGCATGGACGCGAGGAAGGAGAGGAAAATTGTGCGTAAGTGCATAGGCAGCGCAGCCAACCAAGTAACCCGTCTGTCGCATTCCGCCACCGAAGAGCTTTCTGAACCAACGCGCCTTGGTGATAAAGGCCTTCGAGCCGACCAAGCACGTCCCGATCGGTGCACCTGTCGAACAGCAACGAACGCTAAGGAGCTGGCTGAAGAGGCACGAGCGAAGTCTTACCGAGGCCTTTGGAAAGGCACAGGCTGACGGAGTCAAAGGGATCGCAAATCTCCTCCAAGGACAGTCCTGTCTCGATGGCGACGTGCCAGACCCGTGCTCCGTCGAGGTGCATGATAATGCCCCGAGTGTGGGCGTTCCTTGAAATCTCCTGGACATCCCATTGAGGGATGATGGTTCCGTTGAGAGTATTCTCCAGGGCAATGACCCGCGTGGGCGCGCTGGTGGAAATCGGTCAAGGATTTCTGCCGATGTGCGTCAAGTAACCCCATGCTCCATACTCACACGTGCACATCCGTGCCAGAGACGATGCGTGGCTCGATGTCTTCCCATGTCAAATGATGACCTAGCGAATCGACGCCATGAGACGACGATTCGAACGCTCTCCGCTCGTACGAACGCACCATTCTCGGGAAATATGGGAATACTATTCGCTTGCGAGTGGAATGCAGCACCCCCAGCCTCCATTCTGACGTCCCATGAGAGCTCGTACGCAAACGGGCCATACCATGACGCTCACCGATAGATGTGAGCGCGAGCGTCGGTAATGATGGAATGAGGCGGCTGCTGGAGATGGGTCCGCAGAGCAACCTGGTTGGACATGGTCCCTGAGGGAAAGAACAGACCGGCTTCCTTCCCGGTGATCTTGGCGATGTGTGCCTCAAGGGCGGATGTAGATTCGTCAAAGAAGACGTCGTCGCCGAGGGAAGCATGCAGTGCATATTTGCTCATCTCCTTCGTTGGAACTGTTGTATCGTGGAAATCAGCTCATTATCAAGTTCGTCGTATAGGCTGCATGCGTTATGTACCTGTGATGGTGTCCGCTACCCGCGGGGCATCGTGTCAACACTGGTAGTGGGGAAGGTTACATCTAAA
The DNA here is from genome assembly GCA_038090015.1 of Leccinellum albellum. Taxonomy (NCBI): domain Eukaryota; kingdom Fungi; phylum Basidiomycota; class Agaricomycetes; order Boletales; family Boletaceae; genus Leccinellum; species Leccinellum albellum. The sequence continues at coordinate 40,029 of JBBPLX010000063.1, forward strand.
GGACTGAGTCGGACTGACAGATAAAGGCTCTCGATATTTTTTCGAGCTCGAGATCATTGACTGCTTCTTGATTCTTGGAGATGATGTCGCACTTGACCTCATCGAAGAGCTGGGCAAGTCTACTGGAATCTGGCGTGGGTAGCATGGGGAAAACGTGAACCTAGCCATGCCATGCTACAGAAGAATTTATATCCCTGGGCGTCATGCTAGAAATACTGTATACTGTATCCGGGTGTGTCCAGGTTAGCGAGCACCGCCACATTACCCCTTTCGATGGGTCAACGTTATGAATAGATCCATGCCCTAGAAACCCCATTGGCGGACGTTCAGAGGCTCATTCCTCCTCTCAGGTGGCTTCGCTTTATTGCCTTTGCCATTCTCTGTAAGATCATCTTGAACGATGGCAGAAGCACCGCCACTTTCCCCCTTTGTTTTCAACGTTGGTCAACTTCTACTTCGCGCGAGAAAGAGAAGACGATGGAGAAAACGCCAACTATGAATGGATCCGTGCCCTGGCAATCCTATTCACGGACGTTCACAAGCTCTCTCTTTGGCCTCTCAAGTGGCTTCGCTTCGTTGCTTTTGCCATTCTCGGTGCCAAAGGACGTCTCTACAATGCTCCAGGAGGTCCCGTCGTCAACTATGACACTGTCTCCGAGTCGCTCACCGAAGATACTCCGAGTTATTTCGTCCCTGATGGTAATGCCCTCGTCGTGTTTAAGGCCATCTACTGACAATTGAAACAGGACCTTATCGTCTCATTGATTCGAAAGCGCTAGATGACTACATCTCTCCATCTACTTCCACTCGACGTGATTCCACATTCCCCAGGAGCGTGGCTCAGCGTGATGGCAACCTATGTGCGGTCACGCGAGAGGATCAGATGTTCTGCAATGCTGCTCACATAATCCCACGTGCCAAGGGGCGACGCAGAAAATATAGTTTCCGATCTTGTTGCACGCCTGGCCTCATAATGTTCTCAGTACTTCGAGTTCGTCATTTCACGACGCAGCGGCTCATACGAGGATTGGAACCCTGCAAATGATCTTCATATCGATTCTACCCAGGACGGGATTTTGATGTCGAAGTTGATTCATGTTCTATCTAGCCGGGGAAGGTGCGTGTTTTTGAAGGTATGTGAACTATCTTTTGCTATCGCCTTTGGATCTGATGCAAGGCATGGTCTAGACCCCTACTTTTGGCCTCGACCCGATGACATCCCGAGAGTGGAAAATGACAATATGAATATGAATATTCCACCTTCACGCACGACTCTTCAGTATCTTAAACCACTTGAACCATCTTCTCTCCTGAATACAATTCTGGAGTGGGATGTGCAAACAGACTGCTTGATTGAGACTGCGCCGTCCAGCCTCCTCTATTTTCATCTATGGCGTTGCCGCCATCAAGCATTGGGGCACGGCAGACATTGCGGGTCCGCCACAACACTTTTTCCAGCCTAATACCCAAAGCGCGATCGTGTACCTCCGAAGGTGATGGCGACAATGGCGACAATGGCGCAGATGTGGATGACCGAAGTGACTCTGCATACAAAAAGCCTACGAAGCGTAAAGGTCATCATGGAATCCGTCACAAATCCAAGGATTTACAGCTATGCCGGGCGATGGATATTACCTCGGAACTCTCCATGTTTATCAGGGGCTACCCACCTGGAACAATCGTATCTATGATACTTCAGAAACGGCAGGAAGAAGGTGAAATATATTCACGCCAAATTGCTTGTGAGAAGGTTGAAGGGCGGCTGGAAAGAAGTCCTGCTGTCTCGGATCAGATGGTGATGGACTGATGCGTGGTAGGGGGATTTTTTATTTCTTACCAATATAGAGTCATCTGCTATGACCGTTATAACTTAGTGCCCTGATGGGCCAGATACTTACGGTGAGGGAATTATCATCACCTTCAGTACTAGTACCTCTCGCTCACGCACCAGCAACTTCCTATTGAGTCGCAGTTCGTCTAAATTGGCCGATAATTCGAACGCGGAGGTCACGGCGGGCATGTGCCATTTCGTTACATATTAGGTACGCGCTCATGCTGAAGTCTTCTGGGATTATGTAGTCGACCACCAAGAAGATGATGATGCGGCTTCGTTCAGAAGAGCGCCGACATCGTTCATCCGGCAGGCCGTCCTGCTCGAGAAGTACCACCTCATTACTCGATGGCGATGTACATCCAGGGCCTGCGGCCAACGATGTCGACGCTGAAGTTGTTCTGAGTGATTACGCTCTCGGACGAGTCTAAGTTGCTTCCCGTCAGTGATATGTCGCTTTTCTTGTTTGCTTATAATTATCTCCAAGATACAACAAGACAAAAAGGTTGACGAGCCCACGGCTGAAATCAACGTGCTTTTGCAGGCGTATATATCCCAACTGAACCTCGAAGGTATGCCTCTTGGATCCCGTTCTCGTTCTCTATAACCATGACAGTGGTCTTATCTTATTTAGGATTCGCGTTCGTTGCGGACATGACGGAGTCGTTCTACGTGCTATATTTTAAGATTCGTTCGAAGTGAGCGTGGGGTGTGCCTGTTCAGGGTATGTCTTGCTTCTTGGAACGACCAATGGGGCTCGATGGCACCGCTCCGTCAGTTCAAGAGTGCACCCGGGGAAATCATTAGGAAGGTTGAAGGCAAACAATTTGTGCGTATATACGATATTTCTGAATGATGCTAGTCATATTACCGCTACTTTGATTTGAAGTCTGCCCGACCTTGGAAAACTCATTGACATCCGTAACACTAGCTGCCTCGTCCTCCGGCTCGCCCACAACTCCCCCAAACTTCAGTAGGTGTTTATCTTCATTCAATTGCCAGCTATCGCGCGATCCACGTTCCTAGACTACAAGCGCAAGTACAACCAATCACACGCTCCCTACTTCGAATCGATCTGTCAGTTCTTGATTTGCACTGGGACGAAATGATCCATGTTGGTGCTGAGACCTTAGATCGATGGCGAGATCATGGTTCGTTCGTCTTCCGTCAGTGGTACATGGAAGACAAGCACAACGTCACCATCACAGACCCAATGTTTGAGCTGGTACCCTACTACATCTCCGTCATATCGGTGGTTGCACGTGGAGACGAGATTTCCCATTTCGCTTGAGCACCTCGCTCTCCCCAAGAAGTTCCGACGCCCCCTGAGTCGACTTCCAGCCTTTATCCCTCTCCTCGCTGCACAAAAATCTATATGTCCGAGGAAAATGTATTCGTCGTTGCACCAACGGGGAGTGGAAAGACAAATTGCACCGAATTTGTATTGCTCAAGCTATAGAGCAAGAGAGACAGCTCTCGAGCTGTCTACATCAAACCGTATCAGGAGATGGTAGAGCAACGTGTTAAGAAATTCGGCCGACGACGCGATCTATTGTAGCACATTCAATATAGAAGACAACCGAGAGGACTATAGAGGCTAGAATCACAGCTCTGCCCCACCATCACCTCGTCTGATAGTCTGACTCTTGACTTCATGAGCGCATCATTAGTGCTGCGACATATTCCAATTTACACTACTGAGCTACTAGTACACTGTGTAACAAGGGAAGGGAAAAGGTAGGACCGCCCCGCCCACAGATAAAGGTAGGTACTTGCGCACGCATCCCCGGAACCTCAAGATAGAGCAGTGAGGCCCCGGTGTCATGAATGGAGACTGGGTATAGTGTATGAGTGGAGGGGATCTATCTTGCAATACTTCTGTATCAATAAGCCCTTTATCTGAACATGACTTTGGAAGAGGGATCGGCAAAAAGAACTGTCCCATTTAGTATTCCTTTAGGCAGGGGCTTGTTGTCTTCCAGTTTGACGTCATATGTCACTACGATATGGGCTAGCATGGATTTAAGTTCGTTGGCGGCAAAGAATCGACCAGGGCTGTGGAACCCATGTAGAAGAACGTATGCCTACGAACGGGGACGCGCTCGTACCATGGATGTTTACCGTACCCGAAAGGCAGATATTCCGGGGTGATAGAAACGAGGTTATGTTTGATTCCTTCACCATCCTCGTCACGTATATCAGAGAATCGGAAAGAACTGAACACATGTGCGTTCTCGTAAAGTTCATCATCAAGGTGCAAAGGTCTCAAGGCTGCAGCCACAAACGTTCCTTTGGGTATGAACGTCCCGTCCGAGAATGTGAAGTCCTTGACGGCCACCCGCATCAACCCCACTAATGTATCAACTGATGGTCAAGTGGATCCATGTAGTTCCAGTGGTGATCCGGAAAGGAACAAATGACCTACATAAGCCGTGCGCGGTCATACATTGGCTCTCCTTCAAGAAACTGTCGATCTTACCCAAGCAGGCTTTCGACCATCCTTCCTTCTGGACAATAGCCTCTACCTCTTCACGAAGTGGCTGAACATATTGAGGATTCTCCGCCAAGAAAAAGAGTGCTTGAGCAAAGCTCTACAGTGGAACTAAGTTAAACGCATCATTGAGGACATTATAGAAATAGCATACATTGGAAGTTGTCTAGTGCACCATGTTAATAACTAGAGCAACGAAAAGAATGGACACAGAGACGTACATGAATTGCAGCAAAGTTGACGGTCAGCATACGGTTTGTCAAGAGCCTGACCGTACGCTCGACTCCCTCTGGCGCTTCCGCCGACAACTATGAGAGCATATCATTCTGTGGAAGCGCTAGTCAGAATGGGAGCAATGGCAAGTTGAAAGAAATAACGAACTGGTCTCCCATCCCAATCACTTCCGTGTTCCTTGAGGAGTTTCAGTCGCTCTTCGATTATTGGGGCAAGATACTTCATGGCACGCTCCTTGCTGATAAGAACGTCAGTCATGAAACACACGACAACTCTGGAACATTGAGCGTCATTTTCGCAGTAGGGGCAGCGCTCAGATACTTACGGCGCCAGAAACCTAGGAAAACGCCTGATCTTGTTTCCTCCCTTGACCACATCCGACGTGTATCGCAAATTGATGTCTATCCAATCAGGGTCGTGGCCTGTTGCTGCAGAATAAGCAGCCTGAAATAAACAAAGGAAGATTGGTGCGTGTACATAGTGGAAGACCAACGAACACCCTGTTACTCACTCTACACACCACCTTTTCGATAGTGCTCATGGCAGATACAACCTTCCCCTCTAAATGAATTCAGGAAAGGATACGAAGCAGAAAGATCGTACCGCTCACCATTGTCCTCTAGATCCAGAGTCTCATCGAAAGTTCGTTCCATATTTCAGGATACAAATTTCCGAGGTCGCGAGTGAGATTGCCACGAATGACTTCCTAGTGGTATGGGTTATGAATCATCTCCCGGCCCAGGGTATACTTGAGCTTCATCGCCTGCAGATAGCGTTATCCCTTTGTTCCACGATACACAGAAATCTAGCCATTCACATTATTCACTGCATCGTGTTTCGAGATCGCGTCCTCATGGGCCGTTCGTAACTCCTCAATATGTTTCCGACTGCTTACCAACACCACCCAACGCCAAGTGTCTGCGATCTTGAACGGTAACGGTTTGTAGTACTGCGAATCGACGTGTGATCATGGATTAACATGACTCTTTTAAGTTCACTTGCCTTTCTGTACCCCTCCTGAATGAGCCGATGGGCATCCGACTTGAACTTGTGAGTAGCCCACCATGATCCAAGCCAACCACTTGAACCAAAGGTTGGAATCCCGTCAAGCTGTGGACGATTGATCAGTACCGGTAATGCATATAACAGTGTTGATAATTTCACTGTACGCCTTGTGATAATAAGTCACGACAGTGGCGGCAACAGTACCAGCAATTGTGCACACGGCACCGGGAAGCGTGGGTAGCTGGAATTACATCGTAAAAATCGCTGCAGGTCATCTGGCCCTCGGACGGACTTTAAAGTCGATTGCGGCAGCTATCGAAAAGCCTATAGGCTGAAACACCCGGGTTGCAGAAACATCAAAGCAAAGCCTGGCACTGAAAACGATCACTTTTTGGAGCGCACCGATTCGGAACCCAAGGAATGTCAAACAGCGATAGGAGCTTGGGATTTGCTGAACTGCTAGTAGTAGTAGTATGTGACCGATGATATGGATGCATACTACATAGTACAGGTTATTAGAATGGTGTGGTCACACACAAGATGGACTCGGATATGATGAACATTGTTGGTACGTCAAAGGATTTGGGGCCGCCCCGGCCGGAGCATGTCAGGTTCCAAGTAAGTCTGAAACTTTTCAGTAATTAGTTCTCGGTCCGATGCGTGATACAACTCAAAGTTGCGGCGTCTATAGCATGATTTTCATTGTTCCTCGTCATCCGTGGCTGTTTCGTGAAAGAGGATATCATGTAAAGTCATAGTGTATGCAAATGTGTGAGACAGTCTAAGCCCGGCCGGCATAAATGCAAAATGTACGATAGGAAACAAGATTAAAAAAGTCCATGCTTCGCACATATCAGCGAAAATATCGTCGAAGATAAGATGGATCTGAGGATATGCCAGTTGGTAAACCTTTTCTCGGCTCATCGTTGCCCCCAGTTCCCTCCTTTCACTAGTCACGCGTTAGACGCGAGATAGTGAATACACTAACGATGACGACTGCAAGAGCACCTATACTTGCAGGGAGTAACAGATCCTTGGGAATGCCAAACACGAGTTCCTGCGGCGACGGTGGCGGAGAATGGAGCTGAGGAGGTGCAGCTACAACGGGTGGTTCCGGAGTAACCTCTGGCTTCTCGGGTACCTTGATCTCTTCTTGCGCGGGGTTCATGACATCGGCAGCTTTGGTTTCGCTCTTATCAGCGCCCGCTGTCTCCCAGTGCTTGCCACCTTGGATAAATAATACAACGCGATCAGTGCCCGCCGCACGTGCAATCTTGACAGCGTCAGCGATGTCACTGTCTGTGGTGATCAATACCATATCTCCATCAGCGTCCGTATACGACAGCGTAAAGTCTGTTGGGTCAGGCTTGAGCTCTGGATCGCCCTCGTCTAACGTGAAGAACGGGTCAGTGCCAAGTTTTCCGGCTACGATCTCGCGGAGCATCTCGGCACTGTCGTGTCTAGCTTGGAAACGGTGTGTCCGACCACTCGGTGTATGGAATTTGAAGACATAGGTGCCGTCATCAACAGGTACGGTTGAGGACGCACCCATGATGCTGGGAATATGGTGTGCAGCCTTTTTGCGCGGGTATGCGTCAAGGACCGAGTCATGGTCGTCATCAATGACGGAAGCAGAGTCGTTGGGATGGACTTCTGGGTAGGGTGACTGTTGGAGACGAGAGAGGTGGTGGGCCGAGATAGAGTGACCATCCGTAGGGGCATGCGAGCCTGATACGACGGATTCGTCGTCGTGACCACCGATGGAATCGAAGAAACGGCCCCACATTGGGCCACCCTGTGTATCAGCATGTTCGCCGGCCGCTTCAGTGCTCATCGCGTTCATCTACCATACAAGTCAACGCAGGAATGAGGTCGAGGAGATATTACTAACCTGTTCGAGAGTGGCATAAGTGAGCTTTAGTACGTCAACGATGGCCACTAGACGTCCGTCTGTTTCGACGACAGGCAGATTGAGGTAATGTCCGTCTGCAAAGGGTTGCATAAGCGGGAGTTGGTTGGAGTCGATGGTACATACTATGCATCTTCTTGAGCGCGTCATGCACCGTCATCGTCGGGGGTGCAGTGTCGGGATGAGGAGTCATGACACGGATCACGCTGCACATTCCCGCATCCAGGCCAGCAGCAATGACACGGAGGACAACATCCTTGCTCGTAAAGATACCGGCGATCTTGGGGTGCGCGCTGTCGGACCCAGGCGTGTTTTCCATGACGCAAACGGCGGTCACCCTACGCTCCTTCATCAGTTTTGCAACATCACGAACGGTTGTCTTTGGGGTGACTGTAGCTGGTTGGGTGCGCGAGTCCATGACTGTGGTGAGGTCGGGTAATGCGGTCTTTTCGCGGAGTCCCTCAACATATGCGAGCATGGCAGCTGCTTGAGGATTTGAAGCCATACCGGGACCCAACTCTGATTGCACACCCGCAAGAGCATTGTATAGCTTCTCAGAAGCGGAAGAACTGCGTTCAACCTTGTTGAGGGCTTCGTGGAATACTCTGGTGATATCGAGGAGACCAACTACGTTACCCTCCTCGTTGCAAACAGGCTGGCAAAACAGAAAAAATGAGAGAAACGAGAGCCAGGTGTCTAACAAGGACTGACGAGATGACGGAAGTGTTTTTGAACCATGAGCTGAAGAGCCTCTGTCGCACTGGTGGTGTCGCGGGTGACCATGGGGCTGCGGGTCATGATATGGCTGACAGATGTCGTGTGGGGATCGAGGCCCTCGGCGGTGACCTGTAGGAAACGATTAGCAGGAGCGAGGTGGTAACGCGCAAGGAAAACACACTCTATATGCGAGGTCCTTGGCCGTGAATATGCCGCTGAGACCCTCTTCATCGTCAACGACGAGGACACAGTCTGTACGCTTGGCAGCACACAACTGACTGGCTTCCGCGACGGAGATGTTCTCCGGGACGGTAAGAGCGGGACTTGGCTTGAGGGCGGCGACGGTCCCCTTGGCCACGGGAGGCTTAGAGGCGCGCTTGCCGCGGCCTGGCTGGAAGGCAGTCGAGACGGTGCGCTTCCGAGCGAGTTCGGACTCGATTTTCTTGCGGATCGCCTGCCAAGGTGGTGATGAGGAAAGAAAACAAAGCAAAGACTGAACTGACCTCGTCGCGCTTGGACTGTTTTTTTCTCGTGTCTGAGAGGGACATGGTGGACATGGTGGAAGGTGGTCCGTGCGCGTGCAAGTGGGGAGAGGGAGACCTGTTAACGGCGGCAGGCGAATGAGTCGGGACAGGTATGCGAGACATGGAAGGTGCACAAAACGAGCAATAATAATTTCAATTCGAGTAAATTGGTGTGTAATCTTGTTTGTCAAAAACAAGAAAAAAAAATAAAAATCTAGTTAACTGACATAGAGTCAAGACAGTCGACGTTAGACAATATTGTTCACATGTGCACACCAACTAGTACTCCTCTCACTCCCTCCTCTGCTCGATCACAGCACTCCCTCCCCATTTGATCATCATATCCTTCACCTTACCCCACACGGATCCGACGACGGGAGGCACGGCAGAATGTCCCAGCGCAGCCGAAATCCGCTTGTCAGCCTGCGACACCGCATCCCGTGTAAACGCCGACTGGTAGTATCGCTGCCGCAAAAAGTGTGCATAGATCAACGGTGCCATCAACGAATTTCGGAATAACAGAGCCCCCAACAGGACACGCAAGAAGATGAACATCTCCGCAAATGCTACTACACGCATCGCGGGGTCATAGTTTGCTGAAGTGCCAACTGTTAGTCAGTATACTCGACTACAACAAGCCACGTACATTTCACCCAGACCTGCAAGCGTTTCGCAAGAGGATGTGGTTGAGGCGGACCACCAGCAGTCGTAGGTGGTCCCGGTGGAAGATACAGGGACATCAACGTCGTGCGCGTAAACGTGAGAGCATGGAAGAGTGAAAACACAAAGTATGGCATCAACGCAACTGTGCAAGCATGCCTCAGTAATAGCACTTCCGGTGACCCACAAAAACTCACAGGTCACTGGTTTGGAGCTCCACCAGAACAACGCAAGCACAAAGTATTGGACGTTCTAGGCATACACCTTAGCCCACACGTCATCGCCCAAGCTACCGAACCCACCTCGTCCGTGGCCGCTTTTTTCACGAATGCTAGATTGGGTTGCGGGACCTACAACGAGGCTTGAAAATCAAAACACGCGACCAACGGCATTTGTTCTCACCCCGAGGGATTTACTGCAAAACACGCCCAGTCAGAAATGCCACGCCGCAGCCACGTAGAAAGGGTGCTACTTACTGGCATACGATCGCATAGCTGACAAGCGCACCCAAGAAACTGACTGCATGTCCCAGTCAGGCCCCACTGGGCGGGACAGTGGGGAAAGACACAGCATACCTTTGTACCACCACGCAGAGACGGTCGTAAAGGTGATGGACGCAATAAAGTATCGTAGTGCTGCTATTAAAAGTAAGAAATGGCCACCTGCCCATAGATAGTGCTACACGCAGACACAGTCAATAAAGGCATTGACAACAGAGAAATAAATTACCTGAGTCGTCGCCATGAGTGATTTACGCAATGAATTAGAACGAGATGGACGAGATAGAAATTTTGGAACAAGGCTGTCGGAGGCGAGCTTAAACCAGTGTTTGCCTGATGGCGACTTTAGGGCAGGATGTACACGTAACCCCCGCGGATTTATTCAAAGTCTACTGACTCCACTGCTGTCCTAATGTTTCTGCCTTCTTCCGTTGTTTTCCTTTCCTGTAGATTTCTTTCTCGACCGTCCTTTTCCCCAACGTCTCTATCCGACGCTCCTTGCCTTGTCTCCTCGTCACATCTCTCCGCGTCTCTGCCTCCACCACGTCCACATCCTCACCACTCTCTGCACCCTCCCCGAGGGGCATATTCTCCCATGCTTCTTCCTCTTCCTCCTCGTTCCGTCTCCGCTTCTTTCCCGCATTTGATTTACCGCTTCCACCGCCGATATTGATATTGACGCGCGGTGGGACAGCAAATCCAAACGACTTTCCGACCTTAGCGAGATCCAGTGCATTGATGTCAAATATTTTCTTGAGTGAATAAGATGCATATGCCTGTAGATAAGATCTGAACCCGTCCTTGGCAGACTGATGCAAAAAGTAGTTCTTTTGCAACAGCTTCTCTAGCTAGAGGGCAAGCCGTGTCGAAAGCGTGCCTGTCTGTGATGCTGTGATGACCACATACCTGAGTCTGTACATTGGCGATCCGATCCACTGGAAAAGTATATTCGTTGAGAGGGACTTTGGCTTCTTTCAGATATCGCAGGAAGCCCAATTCGCTCTCCAACAAGAACAGCAAACTCTTCCCGACTTTCCCAGCTCGCGCAGTGCGTCCCACACGGTGAATATAGTCTCTTGGATCGTCCGGAGGATCATACTGGATAATCCAGTCCACACGAGGAATATCCAGCCCACGCGCCGCAACATTCGTACAGAGCAGGATACCGAATTCTGCATTGATGAACTCAAAGAACGTGTTGGTACGTTTCTGCTGTTTTTGTTTGCCCTACATCACCAACGCTCAGCCACAAGCACAAGATGCGTGCTAAAGAGCATACGTGTAGGTCGAGTACTGGCACATCGATATAATTCAGTAGTTCTCCGTGATACTTTACCGAATTACAACTGGAAAAGAAGACGATCACTTTCTTCTTCAAATTCTTTTTGAGGAATGTGAACAGAAGGAGGAAACGACGTTCAGATGGGCACGCGACGTAGCCTTGCGTCAGTGTCGACACAGTGCTCGTCTCCTCTTCCTTGTCCACATCGACGTGTAGAGGCCCAGGGCGAAGCGATATCCGGGCGAGGTCCTGGACTTTGGTGGTTTGCGTTGCAGAGAAGAGCATAGATTGTCGACCGTCTATCGAGAGTGTAAATCAGACCATGAGCCAAGAACACCAATTCACAGTACCATTTGGAAGGATCGCGATGATTTTCTTCATCTCCTCCTCGAAACCGACCTCCAATATCCGATCGGCTTCGTCGATGACGAGCGCTTTTAGGTTGCGGAAAACAAACCCTTTGGTATTCTGTTGTCACGAGCATCGTATACCATTCGTGAACCGCACACTGAACTTGGTGACTTGTACTTACTTCGAGATGGTCGAGCAGCCGACCTGGTGTTGCTACAAGTAGGTTGACGCCCTTCTCGAGCTTTTCAGCTTCTGCCCTCCGATTTGCACCGCCTATGACGATACCAAACGTCTGAGAGTGATGAGCCATCAAATCTTTTGCAACGGCGAATATTTGCAACGCGAGCTCTCGTGTAGGTGAAACAATGACAATGCCAGTACCTTCAGAATGGAGTGAAGAAGAAAGAGAAAAAAAATATAATCAATGTCAGACCTTTGCAATACTGGACAGTATACACACCATTTCGCGGTTTGAATTTCATTCGGTGTAGCAGTTCAATGGCAGGGATCAAGAAGGCGAGCGTCTTTCCCGAGCCAGTTCGCGCAGCGCCCAGAACATCTTTCCCAGCGAGGAGGGGTGGAATGGCCTTGGCCTGTACAGGTGTCATGGTCTTAAACCCCATTTCTGCGAGAGCCTTGTTCGTCTGCTCCGAGAGCTCGAGGGAAGAAAATGGTTCTCTGCCAGCGACATTCTCCTCCGATGCTGCTGGAGGTGCAGCGAGCGTTCCTTCCGTCATCGAGGTCGGTCGAAAATCAGCGTGTGCGAGTATCCCTTATCGAGCACTACTCGGCAACCCCCGCTTAACTTGCTCTCCGAGTAAGTACACTTCGCCCGTCTCGAGTTTTCATGTCTCATCTCATAGCTCGTGATGTCAAAGTGCTGTCGTATGCGACTACAGTCGTCCTTTCTCTAGCAGTGGGATTTTATCTTGGAGCGCGTTTTAGTACGCAGGACGTCCCGCCAGCTACCCCATCACTTCAACCCAAAGCAGAATCTGAACCCAGTCCAAAAGAGAGCAGCGATGAAGACGAAGTCGAAGAATTAGCTGACGGGGATCTTTCCTCCATCAAACCGGGGATGATGGAGCAGTGCAAACTTGTAAATGCCATTGCATTCGTGGTCGAGACTCATTCCTCTAACGTGCTACATTCAGGTGCTGGTAGTGCGAACAGATTTGAAGATGACCCAAGGAAAGATCGCAGCTCAGTATGTGACTGTTTCTTGTGCACCGACGTAGCTCTGAGTCGCTCAGGTGCGGGTACGTCACGCGTCTCCGTTGAGGTCATGGCTTCGAATCTATAATTTTCCAGTCACGCGACCTTGGCGTGTTACAAGGCACTTATGAAAACGAACCCAAAAGTAAGTTGGTCGTTCCAGCCCGCGTTTAACATATTTTGAGATACATGTAGCTTGTGCAACACTGGGAACGCACGGGGTATGTCTGTTTGTTCTTCCTAGCTTTCCTGAAGACGAATTTGAGCAGGCAAGCAAAAATCGCCCTTAGAGGATCCTCCGAGGATGAGTTACTGGAGCTGGAGGCAATCGCAAAGAGTCTTAATCTCTGCGCTCGGTCAATACTTGACGCGTAGGTGTATTCTGATAGTGGTACTTGTCCATTGACACAGAACAAATATCGTTCTAGTGGGCGGACACAGATCGCGGCGGGATCACGCACAGTCCTTGGAATTGGTCCTGGTGCGGTTATCTTTTCGTCGATTGATATCCTATTACTAACGCCCTTGCAGCACCAATAGAACTCGTAAACCAAGTTACTGGCCATCTCAAGTTGCTATAAATACTAGCCGCTACGCGTCTCGTTGGAAATACAATACCTTGAGTAGCTGTGAATATTCATTGTGCATGATGTCTGCGGAGTAGGTCTAGGCTGTGAAATCCTTTGACGTTGCTGCCTCTTCAGTTTCTGAGCCGTCGTTGCCCGGCATTATCTTTCGAGTGTCAATTCGATTCCACCTGCCGGAACATTGTCAGAATATAAACACCTGAATCGGGTTTGATGTTGATAAATCCAGGATGGCTATGAATAGCTAAATCCCAGGGGGCCTCGTCTTTGAGTAGGGTTGTTGTCTTTGACAAGGCCAGACAACGTCTCTCCGCTAGACACTCCAAAGAGCTTTCCCCGCATTCCCTGCATTGTCTGCGAGGGGGTTGGAGTGCCCTGCCGCGAAACGAGGCATTGATTACCAGATCCCATCTTACGTTCGGGAGTTCTGATATGAGCCCCCCCTGAGTCAGTTGCAGACCCGATACCGTTGCGCACGGATGTATTATCGAGGGGGATGGCATTCACGACCGGAACAAGCGCGAATGTGAGGGTAACAGTTTTGATCACGTGTATTGATTTGAGGTTACATCATTCAAATTTCGGGACGACGTGACGAGGAAGTCGGGCTGCATGGCAACTACCATCACCCTCGCCAGAACATATCAGCACTTCTACGACACCCACCCAAACCGCACACTTGCTCTCACTGGCGGTACACTTAACGCCTTGGGCGACATCGTCGCCCAGTTCACTCAGAATGTTGTGAGCCCCAAGTCTGCATACTGCGATCTTTCTACCCCCTCATCCCCCTGTTTTCTCGCAGCGCATTCAGGATCGTCAGCATCGCCCAGGTTGGGACGCTGCACGTACCCTCCGTTTCTTCTGCTTCGGTGTCGGCATAAGTAAGCATCCTACCTTTTTTTTTTCGAGGAAACCTTGAACCGCTGCTTCCGAGGCCCCTTACTGGGCAGATGGAACATCTTCCTCGAGCGCCGGTTTCCTCTTCGCAGGCGCCGCACGCACAGGGTCAACCTCAAGGCCTTATCAAAGAGACTGGTCGCAGACCAGTTTATCATGTGGGTCGGCCCCACCCGTTTTGCACCACCTTCTGATGACCTTGATTTGCGCCCAGGGCACCGTTAGGCGTACGTCCCTTTGATTCCTTCCACCCGTGACGGTCTCATTCTGTTGCATCTCTCCACAGCTCGCGATATTTATTGGCTCCATTGGAGTTATGGAGGGCCGAACCGGAAGTCAAATATGGGACAAATATGCCGACATGTACACCACTGCCTTGCTCACCAACTGGAAAGTCTGGCCACTGGCACAGGTACGTTTTTGGGCCCTCTTGCTGTGTTGGATCTGACATCGCCGCAGTTAATCAATTTCCGGTTCATGCCTCTGCCATATAGGATACCGTTTCAGTCTGCTTGTGGTGTCTTTTGGACTCTTTACCTTTCTATGCTCAATGCCAAGTATGTTTTCTGGTTAATTACCAAAAAAGAGTCATCTCAGATACTTGCTTTGCAGAGAGGATGAAAAACAAGATAGAGAAGCCACAATGTAATAAACACTGCAATGTATATCCAGTTGGAACTTTTCTTTCTAGATACTTTCAATTTTCGGTTACTGTAGCTTAGGTGTTTAGTTCCTTTTTTTGCATGCCTTCGGGGATGTTCTCCTTTCCCCGTTTTTCATTAGCATTAGCGGGTGTTTTGCAAACAGGACACTCTGATACAAATTTCTATTGCCAGGACATGTGAACTTTATGTCTGGCCATACTTGGGTTTGAAGAAGGCAGGTGGGAGTTTCGACAGCACATCCACAAGCGGTCTCTCCACTAGGACCATCTCGCTTGGACCCACAAAATCCAACGCCAGTATCGGTCGATACTGTGTCACCATTCGCAGATGTCGGTCATGTGCGCCCTTTAGAAGGTCTGGGCGTAGCGGGAGGTTTGGTGCACTGTGATGACCTTGTGGATGACGTTTAGCCTCGGATTTGCGCCGTTTTCGCGGCTCTGGATATCTTCCTAGCCAGTCCAGCTTGAGCTTGCATATCCACGAAGAGCCCCAGAAAATGGCCTCTTTTGGAGTGAAGGGTCGTCCGAGACCGTCCTGCGAGACGTCGGTCATTTCGTGGTCTCCGTTCACCGTGGCAGAGGAGGGGAGGGGAGGGCTGGGCTCGAAGATCACACCGAGGACGGGATCTGGTATACTGAACAATTGTTTCGGGATACGGGAATTGAGGTCGTGGGCCCACGCAGGAACGTTGCTATGTTCGACATCAAATATGTGCATAGTGTTGTTCGGAAGGACAATCAGGAGGATCTGTGGCTTCTCCGGGATGAAGGTTAGCACGTTGGGCGGGTGGGGTAATGAGGGTAGAGTTGTGTGGTACTGCAGACGCGGGTCAGTTGGCGTTATTCCGCAGCGTAAAACACCACACGTGCCTGGATCGAGTCGAGGTTGAACACGAACGTCCGACCAAATTCGTCTGAAGAAGCAAGCCATTGTCCATCAGGGCTTATAGTCATCCGTACGATGGATGGTGGAGTCTCATTCCCGTCTGCATTTTGCATTTGACTTTTACTCGACCCACGAACTAGCCGACCACCGCTCAAGGATGTCCGTTTCCCATGCTGGTCGAATTGCCTCAAAACAGTGGGCTCCTCACCGCTCAGGTCGATTACGAGAACGGAAGATGTCGTGGCTGAGGCTAAGATCATTTTGTTTGAATCAGGTGTGAAGACAAAGTAACTCCCGCCTGTCGAGCGGGTTCTCTTTGGGTTCGAGTTGCAAGTGTGCGCCTCTAACACAGTGGCTAGTGAGCGAACCCGCCGGGGCTTCATCTCTCCTGTTGACTAATGAAGACGTTGGGACAAAATTCTCTCGCGTTGGACAGCAGTACTCACTGTCTTACACAGTTCAAAAAGCTTCGATTCGTATAAATCTGAAACGACAAGCCACCGTCCGTCGTCCGAGAGAGCACTTGCTATGAGGTTCGTTTGTACACTGAGTTCCATCTCAAGCACACTTTCCCAGCTCACCCTCGACTCCGGGTCTGTGGAATTATCGATCCCGTCGATCACCATGGCTGTACTCGGGATGTTGAGCACACGCCAGATGTTCAACCCAGTATCGTGCATATACGATACGAGTCTAGCACTTCTAGCGATGGAAACAGAAACGAGATATGGGATCCGACGATAAGGTGAGTCTTCAAACGTGGTTGCGGCACCAGTTGCTAGAGGATTGACGACCTGTGCTGCCAGGGCAGATGTTGTGATACTCGCAGGCAGACTAGGTGTTAGGACGACGGACATGTCAAGACCGCCGGATACGAGTATAGGAGCCACAAATGGAACTCCAGGGGCGGGTTTTCGCCTATAGACGGATGGAAGCGGGCTGTAAGGCGGCCACATCGCCAGCGAACGTACATCATGCGAGTGCATTCGACGCGAGCTTGACTGGATCCATCGGCTCGCAGGGGCGCTTAGAGTTGATGATGATGAACCTGATGCAGACGAAACATAGCTGAATTGGGCTATTTTTTGATCAACACCTGATGTGAAGACAGTTGTTCCGTCTGGCCCGATCGTGAGACAGAGCACGTCTGCACCGTGCGCGGTGAAGCTGTGAATTTGCGTGCACGTTATTGGGTCCCAAAACTTGACGGTACCCAGCGAATCGCCAGATATAATCGTACCATCCCTATCATCGTATCATGCTTCAGTTCGTAGGCCAAATGAAAGAACTCTTACGCAAGCACTCCCACAGTCCAAACCAATGTTCTATCACCTTTCATTTTGTCGGTCCCCATGCGATCAGTTGGCCGCCCGGTGCTGATGTCCCATTTTCGCAAGCTACTATCCGAGTCCCCAGTAACGAGCCACGAATCTGTCCATCCGTGTTCTTCGTCGTCGCTTTCGTCACCACTTTCCTCCTGGTCATTCCGTAGGTTTGGAGCGCTGTTCGCCCTTGGCTTTGGCTGCCGGGGTGCTGGAGGGCCCCATGCGATGCTGAGGATGCGGCATTTAACATGATCAAAGCGACGGAAGTGCTGAAGCGTGTCGGCCGAGAGGGAGAGCAACCGAACGCAACCATCTTCGCATCCTAGCGCCAGTAATGTTGATGCGGGGTTAGCTGCCATGCTCCATATCGAGCCGCCCTGAGAGCTAATTGTTCTCTAAAGTTACTGAGTCGAGCCAGCAGTTGACAAATATACGAAACCGACATACCCTTACGGTATTTCCTGCCATGTCCCACTCCAAGAGTTCACTTCCGCCGCCCGCACTAAAGAGGCGAAGATCTGAGGAGGACGGAATGGTGTCCAAGGGAAATAGGTCTGGATATCTTATGGTCAATGCCATAGAGTCGACTTTTGATGGGTGGGGTCCAGGGAGAGTCTGGGTGGATGGATATGAACATAGGTAGGGTCGTGCAATGAGCAAACCAACCTTGTGACGATGCCAAGTCTGTGGGGCCTGTGACTTGCCGGGCTCTCCTGTCCACTCTAGCAAGTCTATGTTTCCATTCGCATGACCTATTACAAGGGTGCCGAACGCTGGATCACGATCGGGCCGAGGCTGCTTGCGCGTTACCTTGGCTGTGAGCGATGGCAGCGGAAGGGGGGGAAATGCGAGTGCAGTTATCGGTGAAGGGGACGCATCGACAAATCTACATCGATGTAAGGCGAGGGGTAGTGAAGAGTCTGACATGGTCCGAGCAATACATATGATCTCGAACGAGTCGCGACTTTTTTTAACGCCTTCCTTTTTTGGATATGTCATGAATGGTCACGTGAGCATATGTATTTTTGCGCGCAAAGTCTCTTAGTCTCTTTCAGTCCGTCCAAATGTCCATGTTCGGTCGTAATCCTACCGCGCCCTCGGGAGGCGTCAACCATGAGCGCATAGAGATGGCCGTCAACGAGTAAGTTCATTGATTTCGTCGTTGTCCGTTATTCACCCTTCTTGCAGGATCGACATGGTCTCGGACGTCTTCAACCGGATTGTCGCGTAAGTTCAGCCAGTCGTATGTATCATGCACTCCCGCTGAGCATCCCATAGGTCGTGTCACAGCAAGTGCATTAGTCCGCGGTATGCAGAGGGTGATCTCAATAAGGGAGAGAGTGTTTGCATAGACCGATGTGTTGCAAAGTTCTTCGAAGTCAACAAAAAAGTCGGCGAGAAAATGCAGAGCGCAGGAGCCAATGCCCAAGCAACCGGCGCCACCTCCTTCGGGCTATAAAGGTTACTGTCGTTGTGTACTTCTCGGTGCGCCTGAAAAATTGCCATATTTTCACGCCAGTAACGCCAGTCAAATCCGTCCCATTCATATCCCCACGACTACATATACGGGGTATACCGTTACTAGATGAACCCGGGGAAGCACTCAGCTAGTGTCTTCGAGTGCTTGTTCTGCGCATGCTCCTCTAATCTGCAGTAGATCCATGTAAACTACATCAGTCGTAAGCACTCGTCATCGTACAACTCACGCCGGAGCCCGTGTTGTTAATAGCTGCAGTGGGAAACTCCATCAGTAACATCGACAATGGATATGTGATAGAGCGCACAAAGGTCTGTCTGCAGGTCGCGCAGATGATGCTTTTGGCAGCCTCGTTGACCTTGTTGCGACTGGTCGGACCCTTATCCGCGTTCTTGCCGGCGTTCCGTTCACGCTTTTGAGCAGCTTTGGCACCCTGATACCGATCGATCCCGTGTCAGCGTGCTATGACAGGCTGTTTGTAGTTCCACGCACGTTACCCATCAAGCAGCAAGAAGAAGAAAACTAACACCTTGATTTCGCCAAGCGCTTCATACCCATACGCTTACGTAATTCGTGCAAGATAAGATAAAGGTTTACTCTCTGTTTCCAAATATTCGAGTCATGGGGTCCGAATTTTCACGGGCTAACAATCCACTCTTTCCTCCCACCCACGATGGACCCAAATCTCCAAGCGATCATAGAGCAAGTTAAGGTTGATATCCTAACTCCCACTCAGGAGGAAGACAACGAAAAACAACTGAGAGACATTTCCAGGAACTTTATGAGTGAGTTTCGTTCATGTCCCTCTCTCTTGTGCATTCTCTGAATGCCATCGTGATAAGGCGACACAATCACAGGTAGGGAAACGTCGTAACAATGCACCATAGACAATAATTATAACTTAAGCAATCACCCTTCCAGTGCCAACCAAAGCAATGTACGAGTATGCTGTACGGGCATCAATTGGAGACGCCGTCTTTCACGAGCCTTGCACCTCCGCTCTCGAGAATCACATAGCACAGCTCTCTGGAAAGGAGGCTGCGCTCTTTGTGTCGAGTGGGACGCTCAGTAATCAACTGGCAATACGGACACACCTGCATCAGCCCCCATTTTCAATCCTCGCTGATGTCCGGGCTCATATTAACCTGTATGTCGTTATTCCCTTGAGTCCTTTGGGTCATATAATAGACATGTTGTAGATATGAGGCAGGAGGTGCTGCCATGCACACGGGTGCTTATCCTATTTCCGTCACACCCTCGAATGGTCCGTTTCCATCATGTTCGAGCTTGGTGATGTAGTGACCAACTAAAAGGTCACCACTTGACTTTGAAGGATGTACAGGCAAGTATCGTATTGGAGTCCGATATCCACGTGTAGGTGTTTTTCCTTTTCAGATGCTTTCTGATTTATCAGATGATTAGTGCACCGACTCATCTCATCTGTCTTGAGAATACTCTGAACGGAACAATCTTTCCACAAAATGACATCATCAAAATTTCGAATTTTGCACGGGAGAACAATATCCTGATGCACCTCGATGGTGCACGTCTCTGGCATGTAGCAGTTGAGACAAAAATGACCTTGTCAGAACTCTGTGAGCCATTCGACTCGGTTAGTCTTTGCCTCAGCAAAGGTCTTGGTGCTCCAATCGGAACCTGCCTCGTTGGATCAAAGGGGTTCATCAACAAAGCTCAGTGGTTCCGCAAAGCTTTCGGAGGGGGGATGCGACAAACCGGGATTCTTGCGGCGGCCGCAGCCTATGCACTCAGTCATAATTTTCCACAACTACCCCGTGTGCATGCACTAGCAAGGCGCCTGCAACGAGGGCTAGAAGAAATTGGAGTTAGAATATTATCCCCAGCAGAAACTTGCATGGTAGATCTACCTTTTCTTGACAATTGACAATTCTGAGGCAACTCTGCAGGTATTTTTTGACCCTTCTCCCATTTTTGTTGAATATGGGGAGGTAGCGAAACGTGCTGCTGCTCTTTCAGAACCCATCGCGCTGCATGGCTCACGTCTTGTGGTACATATCCAAACATCACCCAAAGCCATCGACGACTTTTTGCGACTTATAAGTGATCTTAGGGATGAAAAGGTGAAGGAGGGTCTCGTACGCATCTAGCATACTACAACAGCAGATATCTACGGAAGTACATAGAAGTATTGACTACAGTACTCCGAGTCATCGATCGAGGAATTGGACACCCGCGAATATGCAATGAATTAGATCACGTGCTTTAAGCGATCAATACACCGGTCGCGGATATTGTAACTGTACTCCAAGAACACGCACAGCAACATAGACAAGACATGTCCAAGTCAGAAAGAGAGGAAATTATTACAGGTCTTGTATGTTGCCTACCCCAAGTCCGTTTTGGCGCTCACTATATCCAGGCCGCGAGGCTGTTCGCAGCTATGCTGGACGACCTTGTGATGGATGCTGCTCTCCAAGGCCATCATGAAATCGTGCGGAGTCGAGCGCCTTGTCAAGTATGTCGTACACGGTGGGCCTACTTTATTATTACACCTTATTTGTTTCTTCATACCCTCCTTTTAGCTGTTGTGCAGGTGGGGCGTGCTGTTGGCATTACTCATCCTATTTAGTTAATCACCACATCCCGGGTTCCACCCGCATAGTTCATGGAACCACATTACCGCACTCACAGGACACGGGGAGTATCGGGGCATCCTCTTCAACGGGCAAGACGGTTTTGAACACCGGAACGAGCACACCGACAACCGTCAAGGATGGGAACATATTGTTCGAGTGTACAGTGTGTAAACGTCAGGTCCGTCCGGTCTTCGCTATCCTGTTTTGTTGACACGGTGCTCACTGCACTCCAAGGTCGCTTCAAACAGATATGCACCTCATCTCAGCTCGTGTATGGGCATAGGAACTGGCGTACGACGCGGGACAGCACGCGCTACAAATCTCAAAACAAAGTATGACGTCAACGGAATAATTTTGTGTTGGCGGGCCAACCGTTTTCAGGATCCCAATCGACTCTGGACGGTCGGCC
This sequence comes from Leccinellum albellum, assembly GCA_038090015.1. NCBI lineage: Eukaryota > Fungi > Basidiomycota > Agaricomycetes > Boletales > Boletaceae > Leccinellum > Leccinellum albellum. Next base: position 61,611 of record JBBPLX010000063.1, read on the forward strand.
TCGCCATACCTTGGCTCGGAGAATGGTATTGTCTCAGACGACAACTCCAACGGGAAAGCTAAAGCAAAAACGAAGGGTAAATTTGCTGGTATCTGTCGTTCTTTAAGAGTCAGATATCATCTAATTGTGCCATAGACGAAGCAGATTTCAACCTCAAGCGTAAGAGGGTGGGTCACTCTGTTTTGTTTCCGACGAATTTTCCATTCACACGGGAAAATAGCCTGGTTCACCGCAAGTATCTCCAGTCAAGAAGTCAAAGAAGCAGAAGACGACTGGTATGCTATCATATTGGTTTGTTTACTGTGACGATCTAACACGGCTTAGGGACTCCTGTTTCTCGACTAAAGGCGGCGACAGACAATCCTGCAAACCAGGTTGGTTTCTCTTTGATTCTGGAATCGTCTGCCCACCGGTCATTTTCTCGTTTCTGCATGTCCTCTTTCAGTCTAAGGTCCCGTCCAAGCTGCGATCGTCATCGACTGCCTCGTTTTTAGACAGAGAGCGGTCGTCCACACCTGGATCTCAATCTTCAATTGGTACCCCCATCGGCGCCTCGTCTGCAATTCCAATCAAGAGCCCGGCTGGCACAGGGCCGCCGAAGCGTGGGCGGCCAAAAGGGAGCAAGACGGGGATGGGTAGGGGCGCGGCGGCATTAGCGGCGCAGATGAAACGTCCCAGTCCACCTCGGCCGCCACCACCACCTGTCCGGATCGAACCTAACTATATGATAGGTGAGTGGAACGAGTGTCTGTTTTGTAGCTCGGCTGACAAGGGATGACCACCAGATGTGGAAGGAGAAGAGACGGGTTCTTCGACAGATACGGATGGATCATGACAGCCGCAGTAGTACATACTCGAGTTACATAGTGACATCGCATGTAATTAGACGCCGCAACAGTCTCCCACGGAACGGAAGCGAGCACTTTTCACGTTGACCATTCCACTCGCTCGTTACAACGCTCGCAGGACGACTCTTTGTTTACTTCACGTTCCTTACCCTCTCCTCCATCCATGGATCACCAATTCACGAATCTTGGTGACCCTTCAACAGACTACCTCACAAATCGTTACCCCAATAACCCGCCTCAAGACGATTTCAAGTCATCATACGACGACCTTATCGATCAATATGCAGAGCCCTACTCCAGGATATCCCGGCACCAGACCTTCCAGGTCCAAACGCCCGTCAATGACCTTGAATCCCGAGGTCCATCGTATTCCCTGGATTACAAGTCCCCGTATCCCGGTGGCAAGCCAGACGATGAGGTAGAAGATCCCCCCGGACCCACTCAGAGCTACCCGCCGGTGATAAAACAACGAGAAAAGCCGATCGATTACAGCACTTGGTGGCAGCAGGTGAGCGGTTGCCCGCGAACACTCTTGGAGCCTGTGTTTCTCATCCTGTGCAAGATTCTCCCTGACTCATGGGCATGCCGGCTCTTCGTGATAACTGTCCTTGTTGAGACAACGATCGATCTCGCCATCGAGGGAAATCTCCTCGCGCGACTGCAGGAAGGAGATGACAACAAAATGCCTGTATACCTCAGCGTGTTCGCACTAGCACAGTATGCAGCTTTTCCGTTCATCCCACCTC
>JBBPLX010000064.1:7938-62882 GCA_038090015.1 Leccinellum albellum
ATTTTATTGTCTAGCGCGACCGCGATGTCATAGTTTGGTGAGATGGCCCCTGGCGATATGGAAATGAAGCGTGAGGTAGACCTCGGGTCTGAGACTGTCGCAATCTTTTGGTGGGTCGTAGCGTCCCAGAGTGAGACCGACCGACTCCCGGAGGTTGCAATGAACCTGTCGTTGGGTGTCAGTGCGATATGATATGTACGGTCTGGCACTGAGCCTGGCCAGCTGAAGTTGTCGCCAATACTCCATGTTGAAAGTGTCCTCCATGTAGATACCTCGAGACAGTGAATGTCGCATTTGTTAGACAAGACGAGGAGTTGCTTGCCATCGCTTGTCCATGCGAGGCTTTCGTTCCTTCCGCTCCGAGTCCTTGGGTCGATTACATGAATTGGAAATCGGGCAAGGGATTGACCGTCGCGACTGTCATAGACAAGAACAGACTCGCAGCCAGTCTCAGTAATATATCGTGTGTTGGACTTGCAAGGAAGATAAGTTGCAGCTACTGCGATTAGCCGTCCATCGCGCGAGAACTTGACACAGCCCACGGGACCGTCGCATGAGACCACGGGTTTGAATGGGCCGACTCGGAGCAGTTGTTGGCCAGTTGAAAGTGACCAGACAGAGAGCGTTTTGCCATACAATCCGGTTGCGATTTTTGTCGAGTCGGGCGAGATGTCCACTGCAGTAACCCCCCAGTCGCTGTCTGTTTGGAACTCGGTCACCTTTTCGTGGTCTGTCGCGTTCCACACCGTCACTCGGCCATCTTCCGTCCCAGCCACGATCCACTTCCCGTCTTGTGAGACTGCAAGGTCGCGAACCCAACTTTCTGCGTCCATTGGCTTTCCCACTTCCTCGCCATTCGCCACTCTCCATCGTCGAATCTTTCCTTTTTCTCCTGCGCTCACGACGTGCTTCCCATCGGGGAGAAACTTCAAGTTGACTGACCGTGTCTCATCTTCAATCCTGATCTGCTTCGCGCCAATGATATTGGAGGTGATGATCTTTTCACTCGATTCCTGACGTTCTGTCAGTACCTCATCTTCGGTAGTCTTGGACTGATGTATCCACCTCCTGTCTCCTATCGAATGGAGTTGGACTGTCGGCCTCACTCCGTCCTTCTTCTCTTTTCAGTTCCCCAGTGCACCAATGATATTGCCCATGGCTGGACTACCCACCGTCCCTCTTTGTCAGGTGCACCTCGGAAGACATGCTTGTTAGGCTAGGTGCAAGCGTGGTGCAAAGAGAATTCCCCGCGCCATCCTATCATCTGACAATACACGTGTTCGCAGTGGCTAACCCATTTACCCTCCGCCCTGGGCGCTTGCTTTCATCTACACCCTACCTTTACGATGTTGTACTAGTTTTCGACAAAGCAGGTCATTATCAAAGCCCATTCATTGGTTACCGACTTCTGAAATATAATATTTCTATTTCTTACACTCCTTGCTTCAGCGCCACCATCTCACTGCATCAACAACAAATGGAAACAAACCCTGGCAGGACGAATAAACCTACTATCGTATCACGGACACCTTCAACGAGAAGAACGTATGTCATCCAACCCTTGAATACCTCACCGTTGTCTGACTTGTGAACACAGGAAGTCCTGTATCTTTTTACTTGATGCCGACCACTGCGAGCGGGCTTTCGCATTACTCGACATCCAATCGTCCGTAAACCACCAAGTGTACCAAAGTGGCACACAGAACATAATTTACCATTGCTCGATCAGAGCATAGAAGTTGGAGTCAGTAATACGGAGGGGAGTAAGTAACGCTAAGCCGTTGTAGTGATCGACCGCCAACAAGCACTGCGGAGAGAAAACAAACTGCGATAGGCTGACCGGTCACGCCGCAGAGTCACTCCAAGTTTCTGCAGAAGATGTCTGGACTACCCAGGTCTCAAGCCACATAATCGTCAGTGATCAATGACTGGGAGCGCCGGGTACACAATGAGGTATTTTGCCAGATGCGGTCTCTTTCCGCCGAATGGAATCGTCTCCTCGCGCGCCCATCATCGCCCTCTCCCTCGACTGCACGACGGTCGCAGCGCGTAGCCGCTTCGCTTAAGTTCTCACTCCCCCTAGCTTGTGGTGCATTCCCTATCCTTGCCTCCATCGCCCTCCCTCGTGCATGAATAGTACACGCACGCAGGTACACATACCTGCCCCTCGCTCTCCTTACCTTGTCCCCTCGTCCTTGACCATGTTCTTATTTCGACCTCGGTCCTGTTTCACTACTCTCACGTCTCTCTCTTATCGTGTATGAGTGCACCCCCTTTTCTTCTCTTCTTCGTGTAACGGCATCTTCTTTGTACGCGAGGAGCAATACTGGCACAACATCTATTGGACATGTCTGCAGGAATAGTTGTTTGTACACTCTAATACTCAACCTTCACTGAATACAAGTTCAGGTTGCCTCGACGATGAGCTGAACCTCTCGGATAATTTCACAATAAACAATCATCTAGGATATTGATATGAGCTACTTATAAGGATAGTACACGAAGAAAAAGAAGCTTTATAGAAGATGGGAGATCTGGGTTTCGAGATTCTGCCTGTTGTTTATCCTACTACATCCTGCCTAACCCGCTGCTCTCCCAAACCATCCTGTTCACAAAGAACGGGATACGCCCCATGATCCAGAGTGTCCATGCCCGGAACGTATCAGAGTCGATCGGGAGCCACCAAGCCATCCTCTCTCGATGCTTCGAGCCCTCAAGTGCCACAATACGCTTCGTGAGCTTGATCACTTCAAGCGCACATGCGTGTCGAGCCACGGCGAATTCGTGAAGAATTGCGTCCGCCTCCGAGAGCGGCTTAATCTCGGTAGCGTGGATATGCTTCAGCAGCGCTTCCCCGAGGAAGACGCCATCGCGCAAACTGAGGTTTAACCCTTGCCCACCAGCAGGAGAATGGATGTGAGCGGCATCACCCACGAGAAGGACAGCACCACCATCTCCCAAATCCCCAGAACCAAGACGAACGAAAGCGGTGTCAGCGATGGATGCGCGGTTAAGGAAACGTGAAGACCAGATAACGTGTTTGATCTTCGTCGGTTTCGAGTTAGGATTCACGGTAGGGTCCGATGAAAGACGATACGGTCCAAATCGGTCGACAAGGCTCTGGATATATTCCTTAGAATGCGAACGGGGGATTTCGCCTTCTGCCAAGGGTACACCACATCCAATGCGGTATGCCCTCTCAGAGATGGGAACTTGGTCATCGGGGGAAAGAGACTTGTTGAAGGAAGCTGGCAGGGGGAATACATAAAAAGTTCCGTTGGGGGACATGATAACCTTCGCCGCAGGGTCGTCTGCATCCGCGTTGTCGAAAGTAACATCGGCAACGAGCATCTGAACGAGAGTGTTCTCTTCTTCTCCCTTGACGTATGTTGGATCAGAGAAGCCTATACCAGCCATAGTGCGGATCTACATCTAATAAGGAAATGTTGTCCTGTGAGTGAAATGAAAGAAACTTACTACTGACCGCGCACCATCGGCGCCGATGACATACTTGGCCATGATGACCTTGCCATCTTCGAAAGTGACGTCGCTATACTGCGGATTCTGCATGTTGCGCGCCAGCCCGACAACCTTGAGAGGTCGATGGATAATGACACCAGAACTAGCAAGCCTTTTCTCCAGTGTACGTTCAGTAACGTTCTGGGTGACGGTGAGATAGTACGAGTGTCGAGTGTACGGCCTGAGACTGTCTGTATAAATACTACAAAGCGTTGTAGAACGAGTTTCGGCATCGAACGAAGTAGATTTGAGGCCTTTCGACACGATTTCATCCCCACAACCTATTATATCGAGCGCCTGCTCAAAGCTTAGACACGGGAAAAAATACGATCAAGAGTAAAATAAGCATACCTCGAGGGCGGCAGGATGACATAACATGGATCGGGAAATGTTTCTCCCTTGAGGTAGAGCATCGACGATAACAAAATCATGAATGCCATGGTGAAGAAGCGAGAGGGCGGTGACAAGTCCAGTTGGACCAGCACCCACGATGAGCACCGTAGTTCTGTTGGATAAAGACATGTGGAGATACAGACTGCTGTAGAATCAAACGGTGAAAAATAAAATGATTCAGAACAAAGAGGGGGGAGCTGTCTTGGGCACTTAGGCTATGGGCGAGTCAAAGTGTGCTGTAGAAAAACTGCGACACATTCCTGGGTCTTTTGTATCCTGGAGGATCGCAGGCAGTACAGTATCCCTGGTGTGAACTATACTGCGGTGGGACCATGCTTCATCGCATTTCGAATCAGCACTGAGGACGAGATCCCCCCAGAAGCGCGACAATGTTGCTGCTTGACGCCGAGTTGTCCGTAAACCACTCATCAGTCGTGATTTGTCATCAAAACGGAGGTCAAAACTGTACGTACTTATTGTTGGCAGTCATCTCCTTCAGTGCCTGGGCCATCGGCAGCGGGGAGTCGGAAATGCCGAGGGGAGTACTAGCACTAATAAGTACTGTGGTGAGGCCGGCCTAACTCGATAACACAAGTCGCCACAATATACAGCACGAACCTTGTTAATGTAAATCACACAGATTTACAACGAGATTCTGCCTGCCAGTGGAAGACTGAGACAGCTGGTGGGAGACAATCTTGGTCACAAACATACATGAAATCTGAAACTCCAGGCTACGTTACCGAGCTCGACTCGAGAAAGCACCTTGGTAAGAGCTGACGTCGACAAGTTGGCACAAAGCACACAGACCTTAGGCGCCGGCCATTGCCGGCTCGGCCCGGCTGTCAGGGGAGCACTTTGAGAGCACTTGCCAAGGAACGGTTGATGGTGGCACTTTGCACATATGATGATAATCCCCCCGCTTTCGACGGGGCATTTCTATAATAATCAAAAAGAGAGCCAAGTGTAACCTCAGAAAGTTTGAGAACTTACCATGTTACTTTATCGATATTACTCAAGTCAGTCTGGCTCCTGGGCCCCTGTAGCACCTTTTCTTTTTTTGCCGAACAGAATTGATGATGGGCTCGCCAGATTGATCCAACGATCCACCCAAGGTAAGAATATTGTTAATTATTCAACATCTTGCAACATTTGGCATTTCCTTGAGCAAGTTGCAAGCTTGGAAAAAGAGCTAACTGACCATGACACAGCCAAACTCGGAGCGCCAACGGCCCTTTGAAGCGATGTCGCCGGTGACATTAACCTTCAATAGACCTCAGAACTGCTTCAAGCCTTGACCTTGTTCAAGTTTGGCGCGCGAGTCCCGAAGGTAACTTCTAAGAAACCAACAATAGCAGAGGCAACAGAAATGGCATCACGGTACGAGGGACTTATCATGAGACAGACAAGATTATTAGCGCCCGTCGCATCAAATTATTTTGTGCGAGCCAATCACGGTGGACTGTGATCTTCTGCTAGTCTCCCGTAGGCAGACCCTAAAGTAGGAAGACAGTCGTTCCTACTCTTCTATCTTCTCCGCTGATTGGGAATTTCATCGATACGTCACCGGTGGCTGTGACTCTACAAAGCCTTGCTGTATCGGCTGGGACGGACCTTATAGTACATCGCCCTCGGCGCTGCCAGTAGTAGTCTGTGCTCGCGACCTGGAATACTATGCTGATACGTCAACCCCACTAGCGCCCACAGAACTCTGGACCCGTCACGGTGATACATTTTTTTCACGCCCATCCCGCTATGAAGACCACCAAGAAACCTAGTAATATATCACTCTCGCACATACATTCGTCCACACGTTTGCAACTTACTATCAATACATCATTCATGCCCCCGATTCCATGCCTGCGACAGGGATGTGCTAATCTATCGTCCTCACCAGTGCGCCGGGGGACTGTCCCGATACATCGCTCGCGCTCGTCCTGCCGTCCCCGAGACCCTGAACTACTAGCATCCCTACTCGCGCACAGGACCGTGCTGTCACGGTGTCATACTCTTTGCCCTCATACAAAGAACCTCCTAGTACGTCCAATATATCGACCTGCCGTCCCCGGGCCTCGGGACTTGTTCATATAGCGGCCCCACTAGTCCGCCTGGATCGGACGGACCTGATACATCACCGCTCATCTGTTTGGCAATCACGCGATCAGGAACGGCTGTCAGCTGATGGCAGATGAGCCAGTCTAGTTTAGCCGTATCCGTTGGACGTCAAAGAGAACAAGAGAGAGATGGGAAAAGAATACAGACAGGATATATACTGAAACGAAGTGGCGGAGAAGAACAAAGGAAGCTTAAGATGAACACAGGAGGGCAAATGTTTGAGCCTCACTCCAAAAATGTGGTACGGGTCAAAGAGAGATGCAACGATATGCACCGTCCCAATATCCGAAGACAACAATGCATGGCTACTGAACATCGACCGTACCAACAATCGCCATCAACTCGCTCAACGGCGTTTCTTTCCTAATCTGAACCTGAATGAAACTGTCCGTCGCCACCCGTCTGTACTGCCCACGCTTCTGTGAGGCTAGCAGCAGTGCCCCAAAAGGCTGCCGAAGTCGAACGAGGAGTCGCAGCGCGCGCACGTCGAGATCAAACAGAGCATCATTTCCCGAGAAATCCTCGTCGAGCAAGGTACTGATCCACGGATGAACAAGAATGAGGCGCTGCGCCCCGAGCGAGTCGTCTCGAGTCTCAATCCGTACATCGCCAATAATCGGCGCCGTGGCATGATAAACGTGAAGGCTTGCGTCGCAATTACGCTCCACCAGCTGCGGGAGACCAATGAGGCGGAAAACAAGCCCAGGAAGTCGAAGTCGACCAGAGACGAGAGATAGCGATGGGAGATCGAGGAGGCGTTCGTACAGCAGAGAAGGATCAGGAAAGGACGACTGCAAATCCGTAACCATCTGATCCATCTTGGCGCTCTCAATGGGTTGGGGAACATGTGGAGGCAGAATTTGATCGTAAACAGTGAGATTAGAGGGGAGGTAACTGTGGTGATTACCCGAGATCCCAGTCCAGGCGAGAATGGTGATATTGTCTGAACGCGTGAGGATGTATTCCAACAGTCGACCAACTGCTTGATTGCCCTCCCCATATATAACCGGAATGGCAACGTTGAAGATACCAAATAGTGAGTATGCCATGTCTTCCTCCCGCGTCGTGTTGCGTTTTGAAGCCAGATACAGCTTCTCACGCACCATGTCTAGCCCAGGTTCAATCGTGGTGAGCCTGTCCGTGGCAAACGTGGTTGCCCGCTCCATCTCTGAGAGAATAATGGGGGATTCCTTGTGATTAAGGATGTCCAGACCGAGGTATGGCTTCCAATCCTCAGTGTAAAATTGAATCACCCTTGAAGCAACATACTCCTGGTACGTCCATCCGCGAGTGTTCCAGATGCTTCTCCAAAGATCGCCTTCTTGTTGCGACTCCGACAGCACACCAAGGAGATGGACAATCGTGAACGTTGCGAGACGGTACCACCGAAACATGGCAACAACAGATTCCTGCTGAACCCCCTTGTCTGCCTGATTGACGCAGCACGTATCACTCCATGCCCAACGTAAACGGCGAGATTGGACCACGTTACAGAAATTCACGAGCTTCTCGATCGTGGGGGATTTAGGTAGTTTATAGATCGAAATGTCCTCGACCATCTGAAATGTCGGCTCGGCAGGCTGCCACCTGTGTGAGAACATCACATATTGATAGAATTTTTCCACTTCTTGCTTGATGCGTGCATAGTTAAGACGATCATGGGTAGTCATTGAAGACCGAATTTCGTCGAAGATCAGGTGTCGTTCAAATGCAGTGGCTTGCTGTGTTTTATCATGGAGATGACCAGTGACGGTGTCGATGAGCACGCGGGGTATGTCACGGATGGTATCATCGACGACCTCTCGGATAAGTGGAGTCGGGTTGAGGTATTGACTTCGAAGGTCTAATACCAAAGGTACATAAATTCGTATCCCACGTAAATCAGACTCAATGGGCTCACCGCAAACCTGTGGGTCTGCCGAATCCCTCATCATTGATATCATCATCTCGAATGCACCGAACGCCTCCCTGTAACGGCTCATGCTATGCAATATGGTGTATTTTTTCTTGTAGCCTTTGTAGTTCGATGGGTTATGTTCAATAACCTAATCATAACGTCACTACTGTCAACTATGCACGATTCGTGAGTTAAGCTATACCTTAGTAACGTTTACGAGCTCCTCCTCCAGTAAACGTGCTCGCACGTTGCAGCATTTAAGAATGATATCGTTGATGTTCGTCGGGTTGAGCGAGAGTGCGCTCGAGTAGTATCCGATGGCCGACCCATGGTCATGAGCTCTATCAGCGTACTTCTCGAGTTTCTTGATACAACGTCGTTTGAAATCTGGAGAGATCATCAGATCGCTCTTCATATCAATAGCGAAGTTGCTTACCAAGTTCCCACTGCGGCCGGTCATCGTGAGTCTCCTCTAACAGATCATTCTTCATCTTTTGGAAGCATTCGATTGCTTCCGTAACACGATCGTCTTCTTCAAGGATATCACAGACTGCCCAATGAAGATGAAGCTTTGGAAATATGAACTAAATGATACGAGAACCGTCAGGCCATTCTAAACGACCATGCAAACTGCATCATACCTTGTCTACGCTTCCCAATACCTCATTGACTGAATAACAACACAGCCCCATCCTGGCCCATCTTAATACCATGGTTTCGGGAGGTGATTCGGTGAGCGATAATATAGCAGAGTAAGCTGAGAATGCCTCGATGTGTTTCTCCGAACCCGACGCCTCATCTCCAATAGCCCAAAGCCGTGATACACATTGGTTCCTGAAATCTGACAGCAGGAATAAAATGTACATACTACGAAATGATGCGGAGACTTACCTTTAATCCAGTTCATGATCAACTCATTGTGCCGCATATCCTCGCTCATGGTGTTGATGATCTCGAGAAGATGCTGTGCAGCATCGTATATATGACCATGGGCAAACATAGTTTCACATTGATGCTTCTTCTCGTGTACGCGCAGTGCGCATTGTGACGCAGCAAGGTGGTGGGTGAGTTCTTGGACGGTTTTCTCGAGATCAGCTATTTCTCGTGCTATGAATGGCACAAATAGGTTAGTGAATCCCTGGCCGGGCTGATAATAAACATACCAGAACTTGTTTTCTGAGAATCAATGTCTGCACGTAGTGATCGGAGATTCTCGTTGAATTGATTGGCTGCGCGTTCGCAGGCGACTGTCAACGAGTTGTGAATAAAGATAAAGAGAACGCACTTCTGCTATCTAGCTGTGCGCTAAAAGACCGGTTGTCTTCTTCGGATGAAGCAAGCTGGTCACGTAGTTGTTGGATAATTTCCGCTAACCAGAAGTGAATAACAGCCTGGGAAGCCAGCCAGCCAATAAACATACCTTGAGTCGCATTCTGCGCTCGCAGAGATTCTACCGTGTCTCCAAGATCAATGTTTTCCGTCCTTGAGTGGCCGGATTCTGGCTCCAAGAGAGTCTGTTTGAGTCGAACATGTAGTTGTCAGTAGTGACATCTGATAGAAGTTGTGAAACTCACGTTGTCGCGGTAGTGTGAGGGAAGGATATCTAAAAGACGTCGAAGGATGATCTTCTTGTCTGGAGCAACCATGACGTCATAGTTGGATGAGATGGCCATGGGCGAGGTGAAATCGGAGCCAGGTATTTTAACTGTCTCAAGGTGTTGGTGGGTTGTAGTGTCCCAGAGTGAGAATGATGAATCTCCGGATGCTGCGATGAACCTGTCGTTGGGTGTCAGTGCAATAGACTTTGCAAACTTGAATTTTCCGTTTGAGTTGTGAATACTCCATTTTGAGAGTATTGTCCAGGTGGACACCTCGAGACAGTGGATGTCGCCACGAGACAAGATGAGCAGTTGTTTGGAGTCACTCGTCCAGGCGATGCTTCCATTCTTTCCACCGCTTACTGGAATTGGAAATTGAGCAATAAGTTGGCCGTCACAATTGCTGTAGACGCTGGACGTCCTCGCGGCAGTGGCAGTGAATCGTCCGTCAGGCGAGAACTTGACCGCCAACACAAGAAGATCGGGTGCAAATGGGCCAAGCAGTCGCTTGCCAGTTGAAAGTGACCAGACAGACAGCCTGTGTCCGGTGGCAATTCTTGTCGAGTCCGGTGAGATGTCCACTACATCCACTCCCCACTGGCTGTCTGCTTGGAAGTCGGTTGCCCATTCATGGCTTCTCGCGTTCCACACTGCCACTCGGCCATTGAAAGTCCCAGCCACGATCCACTTTCCATCCCGTGAGACTGCAAGGTCGTAAACAGGATTTCCGGCGTCCATTGGCTTGTCCACTTCCTTGCCATCTGCCACTCTCCATCGTCGAATCAATCCATTTCTTCCTGCGCTCACGACATGCTTCCCGTCGGGGAGAAACTTGACCGACCGTATGCCATCTAGAACATATATCGGTTCCGCCAGTGCCTTATGTTCAGTCTTGGGTTCATCGTCTTGGCTCGCCGACCCAACCCGTGGGCTGTCCATTCCACTTGGTCCTTTTTCTCTCGTCAGTTCTCCGGTGCACCACTGGCAATGATCTCGCCCATGTATGCACTACTCACTGTCCCTCCGAGTCTTCGTCAGGTGTGACTTGGAAGACATACTTGGTAGGCCAGATTTGAGCATGATGCAAAGAGAATACTATGCACTCATTCCCATGGTACCATCTCATTGTGTTTATGTTTATCCGGCAGCTTTTCTAGAACAAACAGTCACTCTGACATATCAGGGTATGTACAACTAATCAACTTCCCATTATAACACAGACACTTTCAAGAAGAAATATCGTTGATGTATCCCAAGCGTGCATGCATGCCCTCGCTGTCACCACCTTGCCCTCTTTGTGTGTCCACAAGTGTACACACATCGCCACTCACCTTGTGCATCCCACCCTCACCACTTGCTCTTCCCGCATGCTCACGTGCACGAGTTACCCTCAGGCTCACCCTCTCCATCACACCCTCTCACCTATGTATGGACACTCGGATGGAGATAGCAGGACTGGCGGCGCACGCTGTAATTTTACACCATCCTTACTAACACACGCGCCACATGCGACTATCCTGATACATCGCTCAGGCTTATCCTGCCGTTTTGGGACCCTGAGCCTACTGATATATCATCCCCACTGGCACGCACAGGACCATCTTGTCTGATATGTCATTCGCGCCCATCCCACCGTGCACATGATGCTGATATATCACTCGCGCTCATTTTTAACGCCTGGAATCACGCTAGAATGTTCATGCGGTGGGGATGATGCATTGCTCACACTCATCCTTCCGTACTTCCGATTCCGCCACCCGGAAACTAGTTATACATCGCCCTCGCTGGTAGAGCGATACATGACCTTTATGGTGCAACATAATTAATCAATGTTCATATGTACTTCCTTTAGATCAAAATATATCATTCATGTCGCAGGTATCAAGGCAGCACATTAATGTGTTACTGGTGCTAGTGACAGTCCAGAAGCGAAGCAGTCTAGTTGACAGAAGGTGAACACAAGAAAGCAACTGCTCGAGCATCACTCCAAAATTGTACCACAGACCAAGAGAGATGCAAGCGCTGTCCCAACATCCAAACTACTGAACATCGACCGTGCCAATGCAAGCCATCAACTCGCCCAACGGCGTCTCTTCCCTAATCTGAACCTGAATGAAACTGTCCGTCGCAACCCGTTTGTACTGCCCACGCTTCTGCGAGGCTAGCAGCAATGCCCCGAATGGTTGCCGAAGCCGAACGAGGAGCCGTAGCGCGCGCGCATCGAGGTCAAACAGAGCATTGCTGCCCAAGAAATCCTCGTCGAGCAAAGTACTGATCCACGGATGAACAAGAACGAGGCTCTGTGTCCCGAGTGAATTATCTTTGGTCTCGATCTGTACATCGCCGAGAATCGGCGCCGTGGCACAATAAACGTGACGGCTTGAGTCGGGATTGCATGCCACCAGCTGGGGGAGATTCGTGAGGAGGAAAACGAACCCAGGAAGTCGAAGTCGACCAGAAATGAGGGATAGTGATGGGAGGTGAAGGAGACGTTCATACAACATAACGATCGGAGACGGATCAGGAAATGACGACTGCAAATCCGTGACCATTCGATCCATCTCAGCGCTCTCAATGGCTTGGGGAACATGCGCAGGCAGGATTTTGTCGTAAACAGTGAGATCGGAGGGGAGGTAACTGTGATGACTACCAGATGTCCCGGTCCACGCGAGAATGGTGACATTATCTGAACGCGTGAGGATGTACTCCAACAATCGACCAACTGCTTGATTACCCTCCCCATATATAACCGGGATGGCAACATTGAAGATACCAAATAATGAGTATGCCATGTCTTCCTCCCGCGTCGTCCGGCGCTTCGAAGCCAGGTATAGCTTCTCCCGCACGCGATCTAGCCCTGGTTCAATTGTGGCAAGCCTCTCCGTCGCAAACTTCGTTGCGCGCTCCATCTCCGAGAGAATGATGGAGGACTCCTTGTGATTAAAGACGTCCAGACCGAGGTATGGTTTCCAATCCTCTGTGTAAAATTGAATGACCTTCGAAGCAACGTACTCTTGGTATGTCCACCCGCGAGTATTCCAGATACTTTTCCATAGATCACCTTCTTGTTGCGACTCCGACAGCACACCAAGGAGATGGACGATCGTGAGTGCTGCACGACAGTACCACCGAAACATGGCGACAACGGATTCTTGCTGAACCCCCTTGTCCACCTGATTGACGCAGCACGTGTCACTCCATGCCCATCGGAAACCGTGAGATTGGACCAGATTACAGAAATTGATGAGCTTCTGGATTGTGGGGGATTCTGGTAATCGATAGATCGAGATGTCCTCGACCATCTGGAATGTCGGCTCGGCAGGCTGCCACCTGTGTGAGAACATCACATATTGATAGAATTTCTCTACTTCTTTCTTGATGCGTGCATAATCGAGACGATCATGAGTAGTCATTGCAGATCGAAGTTTGTCGAAGGTCGGGAGTTCTTCAAATGCAGCGGCTTGCTGTATTTTATCATAGAGACGACCGGTGAGGGTGTCGATGAGCACGCGGGGTATGTCACGGATGGTATCATCGACGACCTCTCGGATGAGTGGAGTCGGGTCAAGATATTGACTTCGAAGCTCTGATATCAAAATGACATAAATGTACAGTGTTACGCGGGTTAGATCCAATGGGCTCACCGCAAACTTGTGAGTCCACCGAATTCTTCATCGTCGACAACATCGTCTCGAATGTACTGAACGCCTCCCTGTAGCACCCCATGCTATATAATATGGAATGTTTCCGTTTGTAGCCCCTGTAGTTCGATGGGTCATGTTCAATGACCTAATCATACCGTCACTCGTGAACCGCGCACGATATGGGAGTCAATCTATACCTTGGTAACGCTGACCAGTTCCTCCTGCAGTAAACCTGCTCGCGCCTGACAGCATTTGACAATGATATCATTGATGTTCCTCGGGTTGAGTGAGAGTGCGCTCGAGTAGTATCCGATAGCCACACCATAGTGATTAGTCCTCTCAGCGCACCTCTCAAGTTTCTTGATACAACATTGTTTGAAATCTGGAGAGATTCTCAGATCGCCCTTCATGTCAACAGCGGAATTACTCACTGAATTCCCAATGCGGCTGATCATCGTGAGTCTCCTCTAACAGATCGTTCTTCATCCGTTGGAAGCATTCTATTGCCTCCGTAATACGATCTTCTTCTTCAAGCACATCACAGACTGCTCGATAAAGATGAAACTTTGGAAGTATGAACTGAATGGCACGAGAACTATCAGGCCACTCTAGACAACTATGCAAACCACATACCTTGTCTGCGCCTCCCAATACCTCATTGACTGGTTGATAACGCAGTCCCATCCTGGCCCATCCCAACAGTACGGCATGAGGAGGTGACTCGGAGGAGGCAAGCAATAATATAACAGAGTAAGCTGAGAATGCCTCGACGTGTTTCTGCGCACTCGACGCCTCGTCCCCGATGGCCCGAAGCCGTGATGCGCATTGGTCCCTGAAACCTGATGGCAAGGAGTAAGTGTACAACTACAAATTGATGTAGAGACTCACCTTCCAACCAGTTCATGATCAACTCATTGTGCTGCACATCCACACTCATGGTGTTGATGATCTCGAGAAGATGCTGTGTAGCATCATATATGCGACCACGGGCAAACATGGCTTCACATTGATGCCTCTTCTCGTGTACGCGCAAGGCACGTTGTGACGCAGCAAACTGGGTAGTAAGCCCTTGAATGGTTTGCTCCTGATCAGCTATTTTTCGTCCTATAGATACCAAAAACTGGTCAGAGAGTCGTGAGTTGGAATGATGATAAACGCACCCAAATTTTCCCGTAGAGCCCTGATGATTTCATTCAATTGATTGTCTGTGGTGAAAGGCAGCTGTCAACGAAGTGTGAATAGACAGAGAGAACGCACGCGTTCTATCATACTGCGCGCGAAGGGACCGGTTGTCTTCTTCAGATAAAGCAAGCTGATCACGTAGTCGTCGGATAGTTTCCTCGAGATTCGTAACGTTTGTTGCTAATAGAAGTGAGTAACGGCACGAGCAAATCAACTGGTCAATAAACACACCTTGACTTGCATTCCGATGTCGTAGGGGCTCTACCGCGTCTCCGAAATCAACGTTTTCAGTCCTTGAGCGGCAGGGTCCTGGCTGCAATAGAGTCTGCTTGGGTCGAAAATGTAGTCGGTCTTGACTCAGTCATCCGATAGAAGTTGCGAAACTCACGTTGTTGTGGTAGTGCGAGGGAATGACGTCCGCTGGCAAAAGATGTCGGAGGATGATCATCTTGTCTCGAGCGACCGCAATGTCATAGTTTGGTGAGATGGCCATGGGCAAGACGAGACCGGAGAAGCCAGGCATTTTGACCGTCGCAAGGTGCTGGTGGGTTGCAGCGTCCCAGAGTGAGAATGAAGAAGATCGGGAAACTGCGATGAAGCTGTCGTTAGGTGCCAGTGCAATGCATTCGGCATAGTCTTTGTCAATAGTGCTCCATGTTGAGACTATTATCGAGGTGGACACGTCAAGACAGTGGATTTCGCCTCCAGACAAGGCAAACAGTTGCTTGCCATCATTCATCCAGGCGAGGCTTCCGTTCGATTCGGAGTCTACTTGAATTGGAAATTGAGCAAGGAGTCGGCCGTCACGACTGTCATAGACCCGAACAGACATGCGACGCCTTGTTGCTGTTGCAATGAGACATCCATCGGGCGAGAACTTCACCGCGACTACATGGTCGTCATGTTTGAATGGACCGAGCAGGAGTCGTTGGCCAATTGGAAATGACCAGACACAGAACATCTGATCATTCGATCCAGTTGCGATTCTTGTCAAGTCGGGCGAGATATCCACCGCATGCACCTCGTCGCTGTGCGCTTCGAATTCGGCCGTCCATTCGTTGTTCCATACCCTCACTCGGCCCTTCGACGTTCCAGCCACAATCCATTTTCCGTCCCGTGAGACTGCAAGGTCCCAAACAGTACTCCCAGCGTTCATTGGCTTGCCGACTTCCTTACCATCTGCCACTCTCCACCGTCGAAGCTTTCCTTCTCCTGTCGCGCTTATGACGTGCTTCCCGTCGGGGAGAAATTTGACCGACCATATATCTTCTTTAACATTGATCTTGATCTGGTTCGCGTCAACGATACTGGAGGTGATGATATTTTCACTCAATCCCAGAGGTTCCATCAATGCCTCATTTTCAATGGTCTTAGTTTCATCGTCTCTGCTCGCCGATCCACCTAGTGGTTTGTATGGGTTGTCCACCCCACTTGGTCCTTTTTTTCTTGTCAGTGCCCCGGTGCACCAATCATCTTTCCCATATATGTACTACTCACCTTTCCTCTTCTTCAGGTGCAACTTGGAGAACATACGCAGGCTTCGTTTGAGAGTGGTGCAAGCAGAATTTTCCACTCTGGTATGCCACATTTGATCACCGACACTGGCAATACACGTGTTCGCTCACGCACTAACGCCGGCGTGCCCTGGGCGCTTGCTTTCATTTACATCCCGCCTTTACCGATCATTATTGTATGTTTCCATCCAGCCGCAGATGCGTCCGAAGGAATACACGCCCTGACATTGCAGCTGCGAATCAATAATGTTCTAGGTGACGATGGGAGTATCTAACTTGAAGCTGCTTTACGACAGACTACTAGACCTTATGCTTGAAATCCACGATCCATGAATTCAAGATAGAAATCAACGGACAGGAGCAGACTCCGCCCGATGTGATACCTTATGAAAGCGGGATCAAGAAGCGAGACCGTAAAAGTGGCCTCGGGAAATTGCATTGCTTCAAGCAACACAACCTGAATACCCCCCGGCTGGGCTAGCGCTGCCGCCGCTATGCAACTTCCTGCTAGACCACCACACATCACAAGCCCCTGCGGACAAAAAATAAACCTCAAGGCAAGAACGAGAACTTGCCTGTGGCGACAGTCGAGGAGCGCCGTAAAGTAGCTCTAATGATAAACAGAGTGAATATCTCTGGATTACCCCGGACCTAAGCCATGTAACGCTGCTCCATACGGAACCATCACCCTAGTCTCTTCGGCCGAATGATAACGTCGTACATGTACACCCCATCGCCCTCTCCCTCACCGTCGTTGGCGCTGCAACTTGAAGGACGACATGTTGGGACTACTGCGGGCTCTCTGGTTACAGCATGTTGTCTCTCCACTTTGTTTCTCCCTCCAGTCGCTTGCGGTGCGTCGCCCTTCCTCGCGACGTGCCTACGCGCATGCAGGCACATATACCTGCCAGTCACCCTCTTCACCTCACCCCTCCTTGCTCAACGCCCACGCAGACATGCATGTGCACACACGCATTCCCTCTCTCACCACCCCACTTCTACGCATCCAGAAGAATGCACATACGCGCATACAACCTCATTCGCCACGCCCCCCCATTTGTCCAATTATGCACGTGCCCTCGCCCTCTCCATCTTACTCCTCCCACCCGTCGATGGACGCTCGGATAGGAACAGGACAACGAGCGGTGCACACGACAACCTATCTCGAATTATAGCGTGAGCCGCTGGTCGGGCTGATCTCTCTTAGTCCAGGGGTGCTGACCTGGGTTCCCCAGCCCAGAGAAGTAAGAGGATAAGTGTGTGAGTGCAAGACTCGGACACGCAAGCGCTCACACGCGCGCATGCTGGGGTGCGCATCTGCATGCACTCGCATGCTTTCTTTCTCCACTCTCGTGCCAAGGCTCTCGGACAAGTTCACAATAAATAAACAATTATGATTTAGGATATGAGTTACATGTAAGGATGAGAGATAAATATAGAGTAAAACTGGCTTCGCCGAGATGTGAAGTGCGAGATCCTGCATGTCATTTATCTTACATCCTACCTAAACCACTGGTCTCCCAAACCATATTGCCCACGACAAACGGGATACGCCCTATGATCCAAAGTGTCCACGCACGGAATGTCTCAGAGTCAATAGGGAACCACCAAGCCATTCTCTCTCGATACTTCATCCCCTCAATTCCCATAATGCGCTTCGTGAGCTTGATCACTTCAAGCGCACGTACACGTCGCGCCGAAGCGAATTCATGGAGAATCGTGTCCGCCTCCGAGAGCGGCTTAGTTTCCGTAGCGTGGATATGCTTCGTCACCGCTTCCCCGAGAAAAATGCCATCGCGCAAACCAAGGTTCATCCCTTGCCCACCAGCAGGTGAACGGATGTGAGCGGCATCACCTACGAGAAGGACGGCACCACCTCCTCCCGAATTTCCAGAACCAAGACGAACGAAGGTGGTGTCAGCGATGGACGCGCGGTTACGGAAACGTGAAGACCAAATGACTTGTTTGATCTGCGTCGATTTCGACCTAGGGTTCACGGTGGGGTCCGATGAAAGGCGATACGGTCCAAATCGGTCGACGAGGTTCTGGATATATTCCTTGGAAGGCGAACTAGGAATATCGCCTTCTGCCAGAGGTACACCGCACCCGATGCGGTATGCTCTCTCAGAAATGGAAACTTTATGGTCACCGTCGATAGACTCGTTGAAGGAGGACGGAAGGGAAAATAGGTAAAAAGTTCCGTTAGGAGAGACAATGACCTTCGGCGAGGGGTCTTCTGCGTCCGCATTGTCGAAAGTAACATCAGCAATAAGCATTTGAGCGAGAGCATTCTCTTCTTCTCCCTTGACATACGTTGGATCAGAGAAGCCTATGCCCGCCATAGTGCGGATCTAGATCTATTAAGTAAATGTCCCGCGAGTGAAGCAAAAGGAAACTTACTGCAGACCGCGCGCCATCGGCACCGATGACATACTGTGCCGTGATGACTTTGCCATCTTCAAATGTGACATCGCTGTACTGTGAATTCTCCGCATTGCGCGCCAGCCCGACAACCTTTAGAGGTCGATGAATGATGACGCCAGAACTACAAAGCCTCTTCTCAAATGTACGCTCAGTAACGTTCTGGGTGATGGTGAGATAGTATGGGTGTCGAGTGTACGGCCTGAGACGGTCCGTATAAAAACCACAAAGCTTTGTAGAACGAGTTTCGGTGTCGAACGAAGTAGACTTAAGGCCTTGTGACACGATGTCATCCCCACAGCCTATTGTATCGAGTGCCTATTGCGAGTCAAGGCTTAGACAGGAGAAAAGCGCGATCGCGAACAAAACATACCTCGAGAGATGCAGGATGACATAACATGGATCGGGAAAGGTTTCTTCCTTGAGGTAGAGCGTCGACGATAACAAAATCATGAAGGCCATAGTGAAGCAGCGAGAGGGCGGTGGCAAGTCCGGTAGGACCAGCACCCACGATGAGCACCGTGGTTTTTTCGGGTAAAGACATGTGTCAGGATGCGGGTGCCTGTAGAATCGAACGGAAGAAAATAGAACGATGAAGTCAAAGTACGGTGTTGAAAATCTATGGCATATTATTGCTGGGTCTTTTGTATCCTTGAGTATCACAGCTGGCACAACAGCCCTGGTGTGAATTATACTGGGTGTGGGGCTAGGGCACATCGCATTTCATCAGCAAGGGTGTGTAGTATATGACGTTACTGCTTGAGACGGCGAGTGTCCATGATTTGTGATCTGTGATCGGAAAGTGCGGCAAAAGAAAGGGCAAAACAGTAATTTGGTCGTCACCTTGGGATGCACGGAGTTTGGGCCGTGAGCAGTTGGTGTCGGAAATGCAAAAGGAGTACATAGCATTATTAGGTCACAAGCAGCTGGGACAATTGCCGGCGGTGAGTCGCTTGGCCAACAAGCGACGCCACAGTGTACAGCTACGAACTTCTTCAACTGAGATTCTGTTTGAGAGAGACAGCCGGTGGGAGACAGTCTTGGTCACAAAGAAACTTCAGGTTACGTCACCGAGCTCGACTTGAGAAAGCAGCTTGGTAAGGGCTGACGTCGACAAGTCATGAGAAGCGTACAAACGGCCACTGCCGGTCAGGGACACTTGCTGAATGAGGAATGGGATTGATAATTACATATACCCGTTTTCGATGGCGCATCTCCAAAGAAACCATGATGACGTGTCCGACAACCCAAAACATCCTCTCATACTTTATATCCTCAAGCGCCGCAATGCGCTTTGTGAGCTTGATTGCTTCGAGCACAGGTGCACGTCGCAAACTCGTGAAGAATCGTGTCCGCTTCGGCGGTCCTGAGTGGCTTAGTAGCAGTGGCATGAACTTGAATACGCCTCGCCAGTTCTTGGCAATATGACCCCCGACAACGCGGATGCAGATGATCTCATGCCAAAGTCTGTATTATCCCCAAACAGCACCATTCTTCGCCCTTTTCCTCCTTCAACAAGTCTATTGACGGTGACCATCAAGCTCCAGTTTCTGAGAGTATACCACATTGGGTACGGCGTACCCTGGGTGGAAGGCGAAATCCCATTCCTTCCAAGGAATATATTGAACTGCCTCGTCGGCCGATTCGGAATCAGGTACCTGAGCTAAGGCGAATGCATGCATGCATGCCTTGTCCAACCAGAGGCAAGTGGGTATGAAGCGGTACGAAGGCGGACGAAAGTGGTGAGACTCTGCGACGAATGCGTAGTTACGAAAGCGTGAAGCCAACCGACTTTTTTATACGCGTCGATTTCAGAGTACTAGGATTCACGGAGAGGTCCGATGCAAGAAAATTTGGTCATTTAAACCAGGTTGTTCTCTTACTCACCGCTGTCGAACGTTGGTTCAGAGTAGTCTGTTTTGATCGCTGTATAGGTCTGCAGTGTCTGCTCGTCAGTCATGAGACTATACGGGTGCAAATAAGGAGGGGAAAAAAGCTCTACAGCGGAGTGCGCTGCGACCATATGCACCAATACGTTTTAACTTGTGATTACGCTGCCATCTTCAAAGGAGCTATAGCTTCTCTGCGTTGCGGATTAGCCTGATAACGTTCAGAGGCAGATGAATGATGCGACTAGTGAGCTTCTTCTCGATTATAAGTATACATGATACCATTGAGTGACGGCCAGAAAGTATGGGTGCTTGGGGTACGGTTTTGAGACTGTCAAGATGAAGATCGCAAAGCTTCGTAAAGCGACATTCCACGTAGTAGTACAACACATGGCTTTGATACCCTGCGAAACGACACCATTACTGCATTGCGTCCAGCCTCGTCCGGACCTACCGCGGACACGCGACGACGACCAATGAACCAACCAAGGCAGAATTGGTATGACAAACGGGTTCGGATCCGGGAGCAGAAAACCACTCTAGCGTCGGTCCGACTCGGCATCTCACTTCCGGTTAGCCTGCCCTAAAGACCTCAGAGCATTCTTTTGAGTTACCATTACTGTAATATCCGTATACAAAAGCTGCCTGCCTCACATGAGGCGATAAGTGCTTCTGCTTTAGTTCTCGGTTCGGTCGATCACCGTCCGTCACGCGGTAACGTTCTGGGGAACCGGTGGTCCACTTGAGTCGAATGCAGTGCTACTTTCTTCCGGATAACGGTGCACGTGCAGCGTAGCAGAATGAATTCGGTCGCCATGTAGTCATGGTCAACCGAGGATGTAGATAGCCGCTGTTACGCCTATCGTGGACATTTCTTTTTAACTTTTTACCGGGTCCTAACGAAACCCGACCGACCCCGCATGACTCAGTGAACGTTCCCTGAAACATGCAGTCCGAGTCGTCAGTCAGTCCCAAGGTGGTATCGGTACTGCCGGAAGTCAACCAACGGTATCCTTTATAGCGGATATAAGAGCGAGGTGTGTGGCTTCCAGTGTTCAATATTCAATCTCAACGCACATCACAATATTCGACATGCAACTGGTAAGGGACAGAATCGGTTTTGCTTTCGTCCTTCGCAGTTTGACCGTGACCCTCTTACTAGATCCAAGCCGCCCGCCAAAACATCCGCTCGCTCCTCGAACAATGCAATGTTACATACGAGGTCACTCCGTTTGACGATGTCCTCTACCAGGAGTGTCTAGAAGACGCAACACGACGCGGTTACCCAATGGACGGGGCCCACTCTGTGCGGACGTTCCTACGGGAGGGCGTCGTCTATGCTGCAACCTCTGGTGTGCATCTCCCCCATCGCCCGACCCAGATATGGATTGCACTCTACACGTCGTGTGCTATTTTCGTCGACGAAACGTCGGACCACTTCCCATCACAGATGGAGAATACATATCACTTCAACGACCGGTTCATTCGCAGAGAACCACAGGGGAGCACCATCCTGGACGCGTTTGCGGATGTCATCCGCCGAGCTTCCGAGTTATATCCCCCTGTTGCTTCCCACTTAATCACGACATCTACTTTGAACTATGTCGCTGCCAATTTGCTCGAGCACGAAACAAAATCGATGAAGGTATGTACCGCTCAGAATCTGTTGAGGTCATGTCACTCATGCGATGAGTAGATATCGGACGCTGCTCAACAATATCCTACTTATCAAAGGACACTGTCTGGTGTCGCAGAAGCTTATTCATTCATGGTATTCTCGCGAGAGGTCCCCCTAAATGACTATATCCAGGCCATCCCTGAGATGACCCCATTCATTCATAATGTCAAGTATGTGCCTTACCTTTTCAGATCGTACGCCGAGCCTTATTGACATCGTCTCTTAGCGATGTGTTATCCTTTTACAAGGAAGAGCAAGTGGGCGAGACGACGAACCAGATCTCCATTCTGGCTGCTCGGATGAAGAAGTCGAAGCTGGAGGCGTTTGCTGAACTGACGGAGACAACGATTAGTCTGTACAAAAGGATCGTGAAAATATTGGAAGGAAACCCAGAAGGTTGCGAAGCATTTAAGCGTTACACGGCTGGATATGTTCGCTTTCACACCTCCATACCCAGATATCACATGGAGGACTTGGACCTTTAGACATCACGGTCGGACGCTCTTGGATTTACTGTATTCATAGCTATTATATAGTACCTTCACATCCTTCTTGGGGATGGGAGTCGTATGACACGTTATGATGTCAATGCCGCAGTGCTCCCTTAGTTTTTTAATTTGTTATATCATGACTTGCTGGGGCCCGAGTTATCCGTGCGTTTGAAGCACCGAGATCCTAAGAATAGAACCTAGTTCGCCCCTTGGCACCTGCATGGGTGGGCACTCTGGATGCCATAAATCTTTGCAAAGAGTGAACACCCCTGAAATTCAGAAACGTATAAGGCCAAGTCATGAGTATCATTATATTTGAGTGCTACTGCAAGTCAAAGCAAAAGGTATTACGGCATCTGTTCAAGAAATGAATATATGAATATGTGAAAGTCTGTAAGATACTGTAGTACTGTACTCGCAACCAATTGACAGAGAAAAATTAGTAAAGCATCAGTCAAGAAATTCAAAGGACCCAATGCGAATTATTATCCTAGTCTTCATCCTCCTCACATCCTCCCTAACCCGCTTAGCTCCCATGCCATCATGCCCTGAAGGAACGGCAAACGTCCTACCGTCCAAAACACCCACCTCCGGAACGTTTCGGTATCAATCGGAAGCCACCAAGACATCCTCTCTCGATACTTCAAGCCCTCAAGCGACAGCAGGCGCTTCGTAAGCTTGATCACTTCGACCGCACGTGCATGTCGAGTCGTGGCGAATTCGTGCAGGACCGTATCGGCTTCGGAGAGCGGTTTTGTCTCTGCAGCACGGATGTGTTTCGTTAGCGCTTCTCCGAGGTATACTGCGTCGCGCAAGCCGAGGTTCATTCCTTGCCCACCAGCAGGGGAATGGACATGAGCAGCATCACCGACGAGAATGACGACACCACCGTCTCCCGATCTCCTGGCCCCAAGACGGACGAAAGTGGTGTCAGCGACAGATGCACGGTTACGGAAACGCGAAGTCCAGATGACCTGTTTGATCTGCGTTGGTTTCGAGTTGGGGTTTACGGAGGGGTCTGATGAAAGGCGGTGTGGTCCAAAACGATCGACAAGAGTTTGGATATATTCCTTGGAAGGTGAATGGGGAATTTCGCCTTCCTCCAAGGGTACACCACACCCGATGCGGAATACTCTCTCAGAAGTAGAAACTTGGCGAGACTTGTTGCAGGTCGACGGCAAGGGGAAGTAGAGAAAGAGACTGTAAGGAGAGAATATAGACTTTGGCACGATATCATCAATGGTGTTGTCAAAGATTACATCGGCGAGAACCATCTGAGCAAGGTTGTTGTCTTCCTCTCCCTTAACGAACGTTGGATCGGAGAATCCTATGCCAGCCATACTACGGATCTATGCATCATGAGGATATGTCCGGGCGCCAAGAAAGTGAATAGGCCTTACCGCGGAGTGTGCGCCATCTGCACCGATAACATATTTGGCCGTGATCACCCTGCCATCTTCGAACGCAGCGTCAGTGAGCTGTGGATCCTTCGCATTGCGCATCAGGCCAACAACTTTGACCGGCCGATGGATGGTGACATCAAACCCAGCCAGCTTCTCCTCAAGTATACGTTCAGTAAAGTCCTGGGTGATGACAAGAATGTATGGGTGTCGAGTGTATGATTTGAGACCTCCAACATTAATGCTGCAAAGCTTTGCAGAACGAGTTTCAGCGTTTAAGGTAGTAGCTTTGATACCCTGGGATGCGACATCGTCTCCACAGCCTATGCTATCGAGTGCCTACTCATGGTTTAGGCATGACGAAACGAACAATGAAGACAAATGAAGTACCTCGAGAGTGGCGGCATGAATTACCATGGCTCGAGAAAGGTTTCCCCCCTGGGGCAGTGAGTCAACAATGACGAAATCATGAAAGTCATGGTGGTGGAGTGAAAGTGCGGTCGCAAGCCCTGTTGGACCAGCACCTACAATGAGTATAGTGGTTCTATCGGGTAGAGACATGTTTAGGATATGGACAGAGGAGTGTGAGGATGCAATCTAAGGCTTTGATGCTTTATACTCGTGGAGCGTACCATTATCCTGGAAGGAAGGCAGTCCCTCGGCCCATAAATGCATGACAAGATAAAGATGACCTTCAAGTCGGAAGATTGCTCCGTGCCACAGGCATCGCCATTAATCATGTAGGTGGCCACCACCCGAACGGCAAAAGTTATATTACCGACTTGCTAAATTTGCGTGAGTAACTGTGTCAATAGTCTATCGGCAGAACACGGGTGAGCAGTACGAGTCACGTCGGCAAGCAACAAGAAGCGCACCGTCCTTGTCGGACATTTCGATTGAATGCGCCGTGACGAGTCAGATTTTGAGTGCTGAACTCGTTTGAACTGGACGTAACCATTTTGACGGTGGGATATTCCATCAGGACATGGATGTGGGCGCCTCAAATCATCCACCGTGCAGCTGAGAAGATACTAACCTAAACAAGTATCATGAGTTAGTAGCGACCGGCATGTCCACGAATCCTTCAGGCAGGCAGCTACTTCATGTACTGCCCATTACCTCACAGAATGACTCATTCGTCCCTATTTCCTCTGAGTCAGAGTCTAGATGCTATAGCTTCGCTGTCTGTGTCATAAGTTCCTGTGCAGTTACCGAGGAACTAGAGGTGGGATAGGTGCTCTGACATGGTAATGCTGAACTTGAACAAAGTCGAATCCTTTCAGCCGGTGTGCGGCTTGAAAAATAAGTGATGCACGGCCCGACACGAACGTCAGGGTGCGGCCAGGCAATCAATATATGTAGTATGTTATCCTCGGTGGGAGGTTGCTTGACTCGCTTTGCTACGACTCGTGGGAGAACAAGTCACCTAATGACCAACTACTGTGGGAGAGTGCATATCTTTCCACTACCACCGAAAAAAGAGGCCGTCATGGAGGGGCAAAGTAGCGCTTTATGTTTTCCACTGTTTTCCCCGTCGAGCAGCGCCAGACCCTAGTCAAGGTCCGCCGGTGGGGGTGGGGTGACAGGAACACATGAGTCACTCTGTTTCACTTCCAGAGGGAACAAAATGGGGCTAACCTCAGGCCACACTGATCCGCTAGGGCTTCATAGCTCTACATGCACGAAAGACTACTTACAGTGATACACTGGCGCGTTTCCCTCGGGAGGTAGAGAAATTGCTCGTGGGCAAAGCAGCACTTGGTCGGACATTGACGGTCGAGGAGATGCTAAAGGCCCATGCATCCTACACAGGCAGCGTGTAGGAGATGGAGGCAGAGATCATCGGCCACATTACCAGCTTGTTCGGCGCCGTCATCTATACCGTCACGCAGTCTGGACTTGGATGATTAGGGCCCAATTATCATACTGATCTTAACGTCAGGGCAGCCAGGGACTCAGGCTGTCTAATCAACGTTCGACACACTCAATGGTCTTTTGCCAGGTAGCCTGATCACGACAGCCACACTGTCAGTGCAATTGGACCTCTAACACCTACAGGCAACCCGCACCACCCGGTGGGCTCGACTATTAGGCTTATCCCGTGCGTCCGTGTGTTGCGCCAGGCCAACAAGACCAGGTTGAGGTTGGATGTCTGGGAGGTACTGGGACGGCGAGTTACCCGAGCTCGGCCTGGCAGCCTGCACCTCATGCTAA
Source organism: Leccinellum albellum (assembly GCA_038090015.1). Classification (NCBI taxonomy): domain Eukaryota; kingdom Fungi; phylum Basidiomycota; class Agaricomycetes; order Boletales; family Boletaceae; genus Leccinellum; species Leccinellum albellum. The sequence goes on from JBBPLX010000064.1 coordinate 33,894, forward strand.
AAGATTGGCCCGAGGCGGGTCCGGGGCGCCAACAGGCGCCAGTCCGGCGTGCTGTATCATTCACTCTTCGCTGGCTCCCTGGACGCGTATCGTTCCGCACTCACAGACTGACCACTTGTTTGGACACAGCTACAACTCTGATGAACGTCGCTTTCTTGCTCCCCACCCCGAGGCAAAGAGAAGAATCGCACCATTCTGAACGTGCGCGGTTTGTACGGCGTCGGGAAGATCACCAAGCAACTGAGGATCGAGCTAGAGTAACTCACAGGTGCCGTGCCCCTCCCTCCCGCTTGAAGCACACACTCCCTCCCACTCTGGCTCTGGCCATTTCTCTGAGTCTCGTACCCCCGTAGTATTAGTGCTGCCCAAGTGTATAATCATAATCATTAGTAAATGATCAAGCATTCTCTTTGTCTTCCCCAATTTTTTCGTCCGTCCACATGCCGTCGCTGTCCTCACTCGCTCGACTGCTGATGGGCTCGGCTTACGCTCAGTCGTTGCTTTAAGGTCTCTCACATTTATGTCTTAGTGGTGTCAACCCAGATCGCTTGTCTGGTCCCCCAATCATGGTAACCTGATCATACTACGCAGCTGTCCGATGGAGCCGAAGCATACATATATCCCTTGAAAAAAAAATATGTCGATTGCTGCATAATTTAGACAACAGAAACGAATAGATAATATGCATTTCCTCTAGCGTATAGCAACCGTACACGTCCCTGGACAAACTGGCAAGTCCCTCACAATCAATTCCTCGATACTAATCAATCTCGGCACTTGATCTCCCCACCCCCGACCATCGCGATTGTCGCGCCGAGACACCACCCCAACTCCGTGCCCTCAATCCGCTTCCCCAGCCCGACGTCCCGCACGTCCGCAAATTCATACCCGAGCCTCAGCAGCGCATGCATGAACGTCAGATCAAGACACCATTCCGGACGTTCCTCAAGCTCCTCGATCACCTCCGGGTAAGAGCCCCAGTGCTCCACCCAGCTGCTCGGACCCGCACAGACTTGCTCTGCGAGCGTTGCGAACGTGGATACCGTTATCTGCGGCTGGGTGCCCGCCGGAGCAATAGGAATCAGGGGCATGGCGCGGTCGTAAAAGTATGACAGAAGGAGGACTTTGCCGGTCGGGAACGCATCCATCAACGAAGGTTGGTAGACGCCATTAAACGAGCATGGTTTCACTTCGCAAACGCTATGCATGGTCCGTGCAATGAGCAGTTAACCAACACAAAGCGAGACGAGACACGACTCACGCATCCTTGGCCATAACCAACTCCAAAACCCGGTTACACGCCTCGAAGCTCCCGACATCCTCCCCGGCCATCAACACCTTAATCTTATCCTTACCCTCGCCCTGGGGCACGTCCACCTCCTTCGTCGTCATCCGCGCAAGACAGGGATTCGGCACCCTCGGTAGCCTTGGCAGCTCGTCCTCTTCGCTCACCCGCACTCTCCTTATCCCATCCATGAACTCCACCACTCGATGTACGCTCTCGCGCGCACTCTTCAGTCCATACCCCAGGTATGAGTGCTGATACAACACCCTCTTCTCCCCACCAAATGCCAGCTCATACTTGTGCTCCCCCTCCTTGAGCCCATCACCTGCAGCCTCTCCCTTGCTCTTTTCCGGCTGGAACACGATCTGTGTCGACCCACCCCCCAAATCCAGCACCGCATATGTCGGCTTGTCCTCCACTCTGCCCTCATCTTCATCTTCATCCCCGTTCTCGATCCAAACCGTGGCCTTGTCTCCGGCCTGAATAGCCCCCATCAAATAGTTCACCGTAATCCACGCATACACCCCCTCGTCCCGTCCGTCCATGATAACCACCCCATCCCGTTCCGGCAGCGCGAACGGATACCGCTCCCTCAACCGTCCCTCCACAGCCTCCAATATCGCCTGCCCCTCCACCTCCCCGAGTGCCCGCAGTCCCGCAGTCGCCTTGACCGCCAGTGGCGTACACCCGTGCAGCGACGCAGGAACCACCCGCACTGCCTCGTCCAGCAGCACATCCAGACTCGTCGCTGCCTCTTCTGGCGTCCATCGCTCGCCGGTCTTGTGTCCGCTCAGACCAGGCTGTACCATCCGGAACACCTCGTACTCGTACGCAGGCGATGGGCCGCAATTGTGGAACTTGTAAATGTGGATGCGCGAGCCCGTCGAGCCAGCGTCGATCATGAGCGCGTATTGCACGAGCGGGAGATGAGCTGCGTATGGAGCGGTGCAGTGAATGGTCTTGAGCAGGTCTGGGTCGGTCTCGGGTGAAGTGGGTATAACAGCAGGGGTGCCAGGGACGCTCGTCGGAGTGGACACGCTCGAGGGAGAGGATGACGGAGGCGGGTTGGGCGCGGCGCTAGAGATATCATAAAATGGCATCTTGCCTTGCGGTGGGTAAGCTTCATCCTCAGGCGCAGACGTTGGAAGACCTGCAAGGTAGTACAGTCGTATGTATGACTTGATGAAAAGAGGGCATACCAGCTGAGAATGAGTAGTCCCCTCGAGGCCCGAAAAACCAAACGAGCCCCATGAGTACACCACATCCGATTGCAATTTTTTTCCAGGCAAGCTTTCTGACCGGTCGGCCGGGGCCCATCATCCCGCCTTCAAGACGCTCGTAGGTGCCGCCCCCAGTAAATGTGGAAAGCATGGACAGACGACGATTAAAAAGAACGGTGTCGATGGTGGAACTTTGAGGACCACGAGGTCGACGGCCCAGGTCGACAGAGGTGGAAAACGCCGAGCGGCCTTGGCGTGGAATGTTGGTCGGCGGAGTGAAAGCTCAATGACAATAAACTGGGCAAAGTCTTTGCAGGTTCAAGTTCTCAATGTTAGCGTATAAAATTTCTACATGCTGGATTCCCACTAGTCTAGTTGTCTCTCACGTTTCTAAACTCCAGTTTCAATCCTTGATTTGATCTGACAAGGCAAACTACGCATTTCGAATAACGTATAGCAGAACACATCGATTCGACAAGTGGACGTATGGCACTAGACTAGATAGAGGAATGATCTGGGGAAGGGGTTACGACGATGCTCCTAACCAGTGGATGATTGGGATGGGGATGATGACGTTTAAGAATACACGAAGCACCGAAGATTACAGCCATCTCGCCTAAGCTGGCGGAAATCGTTGCAAAATAAACATGATGAGAAAACGAAAATGCATGGGAGCACGAAACACGAAAGGTATAGAAAATGACAAGACAACACCGCGGAGAAGAAATCACGAATCAGGGAACTCTGGGTAGCTGATGTGGTGACTGCGCAGTAACGCTTGACATGTCAGCGTTCGCTGCTTCCACATCTCACTCTCCCGCTTGTATCGTTCCAAGCTCTCCTCCAACTCCCGCTGATACTCCAGTTTACGCTTCCGACTACGGCGAGCCGCGATAGTGTTTTGACGTCGCTTAACTTCAATCTGCTCCTGCTCCGACAGCGTAGGAGTCAGAGGCTCTTCCGCAAGTTGATCTACTTCTTCATCCGGGCCTGCAGTACGGAGCCGCTTACGACGCCAGGTGGCGGGAAGCTCTTTCCGGGAAGTAGCGGAGGGAACGACATAGTTGCGAGACTGAGTGGGTGCGTCAACCGGAACGAGCGACTCGGGCGTGATGTTCTTGCGAGTACCAGTAGCAGTGGACTTCCGCTTGCCCGATGGAAGGGGAGCATTCCCATCAAGCGGAGAGGTGCTGGGAGAGTCAATGAGCGGCGTAAGGGGGGTGCCTAGGCTATACATGTTGTCAAAGAGCGGAGGGGGAGGAGGAACAGGATGCCCATTTTGTGACGGTTTTGGCTCATGATAGATGGGATGGTTGAGCCCGTCAAACAGGGAAGGGAAAACGCCAAATGAGTCATTCCCAAAGTCTTCCAGTAGAGGACTTGTCAAAATATCCGCATCCATCTCGGACCCGAGAGCGGGTGTAGTAAGCAACTCGTCATCGAAAGGCGAGTCAATAAGAGGCGAAGTCAAAAACTCGTTCAGATCATTGGACATCTGAAGCTCTGGCGTTGCTGTGGTGCAAGGTGAGTCACTGACAAGATACCCAGACAATGACAACATACCGTTCAGCACGTCCATGAGCGACCTGAGAGCCTCGGCGTCCGTTACATCTGAAGCGGCCGCAACCGGCGCAGTGTCCTCGACTGGGACATCATTCGCGCCATGATCGCCGGGAGTTTGAGACAGCATTGTTAAATAGTTGGAGCAAAGGTTTTCGAAATCGGGAGATGACGGGAAAGATTCTTCGAGGTCGGTTGATCTATATGGAGTTGTACGAGGCGCGACTGGCAAAAATTGGGGTATCCCATAATGGGCGGCAAGATCCGAGATGTTATTGAAGACCTGATTAGACGTCCGTGGACGTGCAGAGTGGCTGTTTATCGCAACATGGCGAGTAGACGAGCTTGAAAGTTGAGAACTTTCAAGGACAGAGGGCGAAGAGACCTGATGACCGTGGATAGGGGACAGACCGGGACGATGGGAGATCGGCCAACGATTTAGAACCTGCCTCGGAAGGACATTTTGATCTGGAGTGTATGGTAGATATTGATCTGAAATTGCGGAGTGGAGAGGGGTAATTGGTAATGAGCTGGGGCCAGGCGACAATGCGGAGGGCCTGGCGTGTCTGGAACCGTGGGTGGATGACATCAGCTCTTCATCCTCTACAGAAGGGGCATTGTGTGCATCCGCGTGCGGCATGAGTTCAATGTGACTCTTTGGACACTGAGACGACCGTGATCTACAAGGCCGCGCCGATGTTGTTCGCGGGTGCCCTAGAGGGGCTGAACGAGACAAATCGGGCGACCTTGAAATCGACGCATCATTATGAAGAGGAGCCGACATTATATGGCTGACTCCAGTTGACAGACAGAAATCGATGCAGCAATGCAATTTGCACAGCGTAGCCAAGCAGACAGCACACACGTAGGAACACAATGAAACGGATGCAGATCGAACTGAATCACTCACGAATGGGGACGGGGGGAGTACAAGTGACTCGAGGTCGATACTTTGGTGCCCAAAGGGGTCGGTAGATGGGGGAAAGAAAGAAAAACGGTATGGCACGTCGTTCTGACTCGAGTCAGCTTAATAAAGGGTGAATTTTCACAGCTTTTCAAGCTCAGAACAGATGGCGGGAAATGACACAGCCTCGCCGACTAAGCCAGGCACATTCTCCTACGCGAAAAAATATCACAAAATATCACACCACATGGATCATACCACCAAGAACAAAAAACAATACAAAGAATCGTACGAGAGCTCGAGATGTATCCGACTCGCAGCAAAGTACGTAGATCCCGCTGACTGCGGAGGGGTCCTTGATTATCCCCGCGCAGCTGTCGTGAGACGGCCCGGGCTGAGTCACTGCGTACCACGCGGCGGATCGGCCGGCTTCTGGAAGCCACTGGCAAGCGCTGAAATGACCGACGGCATAGCCTACGAAACCAAGCCAATCGGATACGTACCCGTTCACTCCTCGCCTTATCCCTAATCACATGGGAGCAAGTAATCCGTCGGATTCCGTCCACAGTGATGAGTCCCACGATTCCCGCAGCAAGAAGCTCGCCACGTCAACCTTTTGCAAGCGCATCTAGTGAAGTGCTCGAATCTGTCAAATACCTTGAACAGAAAGTTACGTGTGCAGGCAATCTAATTAGATGCCGCCACCGGTATCCAACAGACTTACCGGGGCTGACTTACTATCGTCCAATGACTCAGTCCTAACATCCTGGTTTCAATGCTACCATCGTCGGTGTGATAGGATTAATTGCAATTAGCGTTGTACATACCGATAATGGGAATGAAACGATATCGACCTACTATCCGAGGGGTGCAAGCCATTCATGGGACGTAGTCTGGTCACCGGCGACCCTGTACAGAACAACGCAGAGCACTGTGGCAATTAATGTTCCACTAGTTCCTGGGAAAGTTGGGGATCTCAAACGGCCCAACGATCGTACCGATTCAATTATTGTATTGATTCAGGTAGCCAGGCAGTGTCTGCAGGCCAGCGCCGATATGACTCCTCCGCTGCAGAAAGTGATCAAACAATTGTGAAGAGGTGAAGGGGCTTGCCTGCCTGCGTGGCAGATGCGATGCAGGATCCTCAATCACCGCACCCATTGCCATGCGTATGGGTAGGGCCGCACTATGATCGCTACTCGAATTAGGATGAACAACGGGACTCAACAATGGAGACAGACAGACAGATGAGCGGCGATTCCGACAAGAGACAGCTCGCGACGATTCAGAATTTCGATGGTGGCGCAACTTACCAAGGTCCTGAGTCCAAATAAAATTATTTCGTTTAGCAGTAACTCTGCAAAACCTGGTGACCTGCGATTGGCAGTGCACGCCTGCGGTCCAAACCAGTGCGACCCAATTCGAAAACGCATCGTGTCACGGGATATAAAAGACGCCCGGCGCCTCCGTGACACCTCGAGAGTCAGGACCTAATCCATCTCCCATTTCCATACCTTCCGCAAACAACACTTTTTCACGATGACCAGAGAAGCTTACGATCAAGTAAGTCGATCTGTCTGGATGTCCAACAGATGTTGGTCGTTGACAGGTCTCGTTCCACAGGTCGTGAACGCACATCCGAGTCACAAGGCCCACCTTACTCATGAACTCCTCGCTGCCGCCGCCAGCTATGAGGTGCGATACCCACTTCCAGCTCACATGAAGGATGTTGACCGCCCAGTAGGCCATGAAGGCATGGAATGAGCACCAAGAGAGACATGGAGAGGCAGTCAATCATGCTATGATGAAGCAGATCATGTACGTCCACACCGACCAGTTCCGAATGCAATGACTAACGAGTGGGTTAGGGCAGCTGCCGCTGGGGCGTTCATTGACCGCATGATTGAAACCAAAGGTCTTGATGCCATTGACCGCTATAGGGTTAGGCAGCAGGGTGAGTTGCTCGGAATACCGGAAACCAGCCTCTAATCGTCGTTTGTAGCTGAGGGACACTACGGGCAATACGGACAGCACGGGCAATACGAGCAGTACGGACAATATGGGCAGCAGGGGCCATACGGGCAGTATGGACAATATGGGCAACAGGAGCAGTACGGACAATATGGGCAGCAGGGGCCATACGGGCAGTATGGACAGTATGGGCAACAGGAGCAGTACGGGCAATATGGGCAGCAAGGTCCGCAATACGGGCAATACGGGCAATACGAGAACCACGAGCATCATGGGCACCACGAGCACCACCTTGGGCGCCACCACCATCACCATCCTTTTTGATGTAGTGCATTGAATTGTATCGGCACCTAAACACAGACTATTGTATATCCAAGGACATTCTCGGAGCTGTGATAAATCAATCTCTTGACTTCAATAGCCCTTGCGACGATTAGTGATGATCTTCAGCCGAGAAAGCGCGTCATGCATTAATGTATCACTGTTCACCTGGTAATAATAAGAATAGATACCATTGTGCCCTAAAGTGTTCATCGCGCAAATCGACATATGTCCGTCATCACACAGATTAGAGTTCAGGGGCCTAATTACTTATGCACCTTAATGACGACCCTGCTACTATCTAAATTCCAGATGTTACCGAACTTGCGATTAAGAGGGGAGGGAAACACCTAGAGTCCCCCGCAGCTACATCGATCACAAGGACTGGAAGAACGCATCAAGTCGCACAAAAGCACGCAATGTAACAGTAAGTGTCGAAGCAGCACGGTCACGACACGAATGAGACCTTGCACAATTCTCTCGAATCCAGTTTCGATCTAGGGCAGCTCATACTGTCGCCGGACGTTTGGCCACAGACGCCGATGATAGAAGAACCCTATATCATGTTTGTTAAATGACAACGATGAGCGTCTACCAGCCTGCAGGAAAAAAGGTCACGATGCACAGATAGGTCGAGATCGTAGATCCGGGTCCTCGTAGACACTGCGAAATCGAACACAAATCACCATGTGCGCCCACCAACAAGCATTGAATAAAGGAAAGGCAGAACAACACAAGCAGATCCTAACCGATTTAGAGTCCATACCACGTCATCGATATCCTTGACACCCAAACCGCTGCCCTCGAGTACCACAAAAACGTCCGAGGCCGACATGTTCAGTTACACTCATGGCAACGAGAATTGTTACAAGAGAGTAATGTACGTGAAAATCGATGGTGTCGAGCCAACCCGGAAGATAGACTGGTGACCAGTCTGTCTAAATCCAGATCCAAGGCTGACCGGAGGAATCTTACCACCGTGACCTCGTCTAATAATTCCCACGAATCAATCAGCACAAGTCGGGTCAGGTTGAACGTTGAATCCCAGTGAAAAATGACAAGCGGCAAATTGAGGCACAGCCATGGAGGTGCACTAAATAGATGCGAGTTTGTATGCATAGTAAATGGCAGGACTTATACACGATTTACCTACCCGCGTGACTTGAAATAGATGCATACAATTCTCGTGTTCTCCATTGATCTCCATAGGATCCTTGTAGACCTGCCAGGCATACCCGAGTGCATCCATATCGACTCCTGTATACTGCCTCACTTTCCATAGATCTACTTCTTCCCTATCCCCATATACCGAAAACCATGCCCGTTTACTGAGAACCATTCCATTCACTGTACCCATATCTAGTTTTTCTATTTGTATTCCATCTACCCCATCTACCCAGCTCCTTCACCTACTACTCGTATCCCGTCTCGTCTACTCGCTGTACCCTCTACTCGCTTCTACTCCCTGGTATCCGTCTTCTACAGTTCTACCTGCTCCCTTCTTGTATCCCAGAGTCGTTTGGAGCCGTTCCTAGTATAGGGTGCCTTTTGCACGCGTGTTGATAGCATCAGTGGTATATGCAACCCATCCGTTTGTCGCAGTCTAGTAAGAAGTCGACTTAGTAGGATAGATCCCAACTCCAAGTCGGAGGGCAGTTACTTACTAGCATTTTGCATTCTTCCTCGTATTGCTAGGGTATTGCTATCAGAAACAGCAAGACGGATCTTTTCATAGGTTTCCTGGGAGGAGTGTTCGAGCGCAAGGAACATACTCAGAGCAAGTTGTATGATGGGATCGTCAATTTGAGGTGGGGTTTGCGGCGGATCTTGAAGCCGTTTGAGAGCCTCGTCAGATAGTCCTCCGGGATCATCTAATTTTGCATCTCGTAGCGATTGTATGAATGCTATATCTCATTGGAGGAAGTCAAGACAGGCGCTTTGTTCGAGCTCAGAGAGATCGAGGTTGCCAAGAGCGGTACGATGGTGGGGAAGAGAATCGAAGGGCCTCTCCAGGGGTCGATCTTCCTGTTCAAGATGATTCAATGGCTGTCTGTCTCCATGCTCTGGATCACGTCTGTCATCCGGGTTATCTAATGGGCCATCACCGTTATTGTGTCCATGCTCTCGATCACGTCTGTCATCCAGGTTGTCTAGCAGGCCATCACCATTATTGTTTGGGTCATGCGATGGGGGGTCGTCGTCGTCATCGCCCGGGGGATGGAAAGGTCAACGTTCCGGTCGCTCCAAGTCAGCAGAAGGACCAGCCCGGGGCGCAATGGCATCTAGTTGCGCTCGAAATTGGTCGGACAGGTGCGCTGTTCGTATCACATGTTTTTCGTCTTCTGAAGAGTGCTGTAAGTGTCGATACCAGGTCCGTTCTGATTTGAGACGCCTGCGAAGTCCTTTACAGTACTTGCGACAGATACACCACCATTCCCTCTGGAAATCGGTGTCCATGATGGGCAGTTTGGTTGAAAACGCATGTATATTGAAGTTGGAGAATGCATGTATACAAGGCGCATACGTGGTAACGGAGAGCAACCAAGATCTAGTCAGCGTGGACAAGTATTATATAAGTATCTCTTGGTCGATGCCAATAGGAGCTTGGAACACTTTTATACATCTCCATAGCTGTGCCTCGATTTGCCGCTTGTCATTTTTCACTGGGGTTGAATACCGATTCTCTTCACAGCCACCTATCTTGCATTGCGCGCAGTAATGTTGTAGTGAACTGCGATGGGCAGTGCATGTCGATGAGCTGGATAGAGTCCTAGCCGGAACTCCCGATGTCGAGCTGTGCGACCCACCAACTCCGTGACGGCCTATTCCGGATATAAAAGACACTCATCTTCGTCTTATCTGATCTTTATCCCAAGACTCACTCCATCCCCCATTTCCTCACCTTTGGAAATCGACACCTTTTTTACGATGACCAAGGAAGCTTACGATCAAGTGAGCTGATCGATCTATGTAGCACACACCAGTCATTGATGAGTCCCGTCGCAAAGGTCGTCAACGCGCCCCACCAGGCCAAGCTTTCTCATGAACTCATCGCCGCCGCTGCCAGCTATGAGGTGCGATATCCGCTTCCAACTGACGTGAAGCATGTTGACCGCCCAGCAGGCCATGAAGGCATGGAATGATCACAAAGAGAAGCACGGAGAGACAGTCGATCATTCCACAGCGAAGGAGTTCCTGTGCGTCCACGCAAACCAGTTCCGAACGCAATTACTGACGAATGGATTAGGGCGGGTGCCGCTGGTTTCTTCATTGATCGCATGATTGAAACCAAAGGTCTTGATGCTATTGACCACTTTAAGGCTAAGAAGGAGGGTGAGTTGCTTGGAATAAATGCAAGAAAACTGGCCTCTCATACTCTGATGTAGCTGAGAAGCACTACAAGGGCTACTGATTTCGATGTAGTTCAAATTGTGCTCGCACCTAAGCACGAAATGTTGTATATCTCGGGGCATCATCCTTGAAACTCATGTTGATTACCCTTTCAACTTGAATTGTATGACTTGTACCTAGTTGGTTGTGAGGAAGATGCGCGAGCGCTTCAACGGTATGGATAATGACGAACACCGAAACCAGATCTGCTGAACTGACAGACCAGCAAGTCGACCGATGGTCTTGCTCCCTTTCAGCCCTCTGTAGCAATCTGCCTACAGCGGACGGAAGGGGGGGAAGGGGGGCTTCCAAACCACGGCTGTATTGGCGAGCATCAAGCCGCAGGATCCCAGTGAGCGCCATTACCCAAGATTATAAGACGGTCTCGTTGTCCGAATGAGGTGGTCTGGCCAAGGAACGACAAGGCCAGGTCAGGACTGAGTTGGCACTGCCAGCAGGAAGTTCATGTGATGTGCCTTCTGCACGTTTCAACGCCACCACCAGCTGGATATTTGACAGCGAGCGCTGTGCTAAGTTTTCTTCGGCCTTATCTGTGAGCCGACTTCAGCCGTTGACCGTGGTAGTGACTGGGAAACCTCGTTGGATCCATAAATACGATGTTATCGCCGCACGGTGCAACACCCGGTCTTGCCCCGTTACAGCGTTCCTCCATGATTTAATCTACCGCTTTTGAGAGATCGACGCATTAGTACATAACAAGGGCGTCAGGGCGCGTCGCTGAGCGAGAATAATAAGTAATAACGGAACAGATTGCCAGCACGAAGCCGGATCATTCTGAACGCCAGTGGATCTTGTCTTGAACCTCCTTTGAACCTTCACAGGTCTGGTACCTGCTCTTTCCCCCCTGGGGTCCTTTTCTTTCTTTCTCTCTCTAAGGCACTTGCGGATCAAGTCTATTATTATTTCACTCTTTCACGAATCAACCCCCCGCGACTTTGCCCACCCCACCACACTATGTACGCTCATGTACATTCAACTCGGAGGTTCCAAGCCTTGTCGTCCTGCATGATTGCCGCCCTGTGGATGTCATTTCTCGTCTCTGCTGCGCGTTCGTCACCCCCAGCACCTCCGCAGCGTCGTGAGACGAATTACGGCTACTACATTCCGATGGAAGGTGGCGGCAGCATGCTTACAGTTCGTTTCTCACCCTTCTTGACAAGTCATCGAACCTCTGAATCTTTGCCGTTCTATAGCAAGTACAGGACACATATCCCCCAGGACTCGGAGAACCTATCAATGTCATCATATCCGCCTACTCCGATTCAGCAGTTCTTCAGAGTAATGTGAACAATGGAGGCTTAATCAATTACTTTCAGTCAGTATGTCTCCGTGATCCGTCTCTGTATCCGTCCTCACCCAATTTGGCCTGCTCAGATCCTTTGGCTTCTCGACCGAATGCTTGGGCCAACATTCCGGCGACAACCAAGGTGCCGACCTCGGCGATGGAAACGGATACGGTACGCATATTCCTTTCACTTCCAATCGGTGAACCATTCCATAATTGCGTTCCGACCAAAAATAGTAAATCAAACCGCGGTCATACGATGGGATTATGGCAATGTCGACCTTGGCACTTGCGAGGAGACAGTCGAAGGTGGCAATCACATCCGGTACTGGATCCAGAATGGATCCAGTGAGAATAGCGGCGCGATATTTTTAGCAGTTTCGTACGAGATGCCAATTGCCGGTACGTGTCACCAGGTCGTGGGGCAATCCTTCGTTATTCTTATCACGTCATATCCCCTCCTTACCTGTAGACCAGCACAACATCATCGTAAATGGGTCCGTGGTTCGAATTTCAGCCTCATCCAGATTTCTCTGAGTTATGCTGATTGGAACGTTTACACTGTAGCTATAACCTCGGACGCGATTGGATGATTGGAAACGCCACGGCGCAATCAAGCATCATTCCCACTACCTCGCTCACAAATACGAGCACGTACTCTGGCCAGACGTCCTATGGCGGATATACCTACCATACCTCGGTCAACTACGTCTCCGGGCTGCTCCAGAATACCAGTGTGGGCATCAATCATTACCAGTCTGTTGGTGTGAATGGATCAAACGCAATTGATGGACTGGTCGCTGTTATCACGACCAAGATTACGACTCAGCCGTCCTCGACTACTACCAGGTGAGTCCATCCAGATGAGGCACTGGAAACAATCATTGCATCTCTGTTGTCATGGTGACGTCGACTGAGTCTTGTTCTTTGATAGTGGAGAGAGGTCATATAGGCCCTTGGCAACGATTTGGATACCCGTCGTGTTTGTATGTTCGGTCATCTTTTCAGTGCTATAGACTCTGCACGCACGTGGATCTTGGACGAATTGGCAAGCTGATGCTTTCCGGACTCTCACCTACCCATGAGTATTTTAGAATGCATATACCAACGCTCTCTCTCTTTCGGGTTCGGTCATCGTTGCATTCCTACTTACTGAGTTTACTACTCCCCTTTTTTACTGACATAAATTTATGATATGTAACGACCTAGAGCAAAGCGGATTGTATTTAGCTATCTATGCGTACTTGTCATCGTTGGCTTCCTTGATTTACTGGTTTCAAGGACATTTGCGAAAGGGCACCAATTATTATGACATAGTCAGGAGGTCAGTATGCCGCGAGTGGCTGAAGCAGAGGCCAGATTTATCGGTAATTGGACGACTGTAAGTTCGAAGCGGAGGTAAGTACTAGTTGAAGAAGCACCGTCTGGCGACGCAGAGATCTCCCCTGTGAGTTTTTTGTGAACAAAGAGACTATCCAATTCATCTTGGGCTCCTGGACCATGCCCTCCCTTATCCTTTATTCGTGTCCGCATGTCTGGTCGACTCAGGTACTGCTCGGGACTTAGATATTCGATATAGTCCGTCTTGTTGGATTAAGTGGCTCCGCATCAAAGGCCGTTGGAACTTCGGAGAAGGCAGCCACGTACCGTCAAAGTTTGGTACGTAGTATGGTGGGTACTGAGGACATCAGTATCACAGGGTCCTGCGTTTTCTATCTCGCTGGAGCTTAGTCACCGGCACCCGGGGTGGCGATATCGTCGTGTGGTACCGTTATATGGACGCAGCTAACGGACGCAGCTAAAGACGCGTTTGTGGGAATCATAGTGAGGTCGGTTGCGGGCGTGCGTTCGTATGCTGTTTGGGATAGAACTACATGGGTAGCGGTTCAAAGCAAAGTCATCAATATCTGCAGACTTCGAGGAGTATTATCGACCGTAGGTCGAAGATAATTATCCTGGACGTTATTCTGACATTTCGGTTAGGTCAGTCCAATAGAAATGTCAGGAAGACTATACTTGCGCCCATATGTTGTCTTCTGTGAACATATGTAAGACAAACAGGGAGGCAACAGAACCGCCCAGAAACCTTCCTATAAGCAATACATCATTAGATGACATCCTGATTTAGTCAGAGCGATGGTGAAGCACGACAGAAGGATACACTGCCAACGGATTGCGTATCCAACTTCTGAATACCACAATGTGGTTTCTGGGGCTGGTTGCTAGCAGTCTCAGTCAAAAGTGACTAAATGCACACCCGAAAGACGTCGGACAAAAAGAAGTCAAGCTTTCATGGATCGATCGAGGCTGGGGCCACGACAGGACAACAGCCAATGTAGGCAAGCTGGCAGTCAAAGGCGGTCTCGGTGGCGAATCCATGCGGATCGCAGACACCAATGATAAAGTCACAAAGGGAACTTGTGAGACTCTTCAGAGAAGGGTCTCTCGTAGCTTGTAAAAAGAGGGATAGTTCTGGTCTCAACATGGCGACCAGTTTTGTTGAGGCGGAATTCAGTTTAGTAGAGGGGTTGAATTCCCACGATAGTTAACCTTTCCTCGTCTGTTACTTGCCCGGCGTATTGAGCTCGTCGTCGTCCCAACGCTTTTGCTCGCTGTCCACGACAACGACGACAACTTTTTTTTACGCTCGCCGTGGTTGATGATCTGCTGCGCTCATTCTGATGCCGCTGCGCTCAGTTGTTTCTTCTTCGAGGCGCCCTTTGTCTGCAATATTTTTAGGATCGGTAGCACCCAAGGATCCCAAGGAAGCCAACATACCTGACCTTCCTGAGCCCCCAGAGAGCCCTGGCGCACCTTCCCCTTCTGGTTTACCATCTCCCCCAGCTACCAATTCTACTGGCAGCGGCTCGACCGGCGATAACAACAGCGCAAACTCAGGCAGCCTCAGACAGCGTCCAGTTTCTTCCTCAGGCCCCCCGAGCGCAGCCATGCCCGCAGAAACGTATGACAAATCCATTACCATTTCCAAGACTTCAAGACCCAATTCTGATGACGAAGATGACGAAAACGATTATGCGGGTGAGGAGGACCATACCGCCAGGCTCGACCTCAGATTTGGAGTCAAAAACCCCAGCGAAAACGTCGCTGCGCTCCAGCGGGTCAAGAGTCTCGCTCAACGCAACCGCATGGTGAGTCTACTGCGTTTCGTCCTGGGCCTGCGCTTACTGCGTGCCCTTGTCCACTCCACGTGTTTTTGGTATATTCTTGATGATTCTTGGGACCACGTTTCTTTGCACTCGACTGCTTCGGTATTTCGACGCCGAATTGCATTCCTTTGTGCATATATGCTATTCAAACCATGTAGGCACTAGATAAACTTTCTTCCCGCCTCAACACACCATCCCCCACTCGCGTTTCACGTTCACCTAATGCCCCACCTTCCACTTCATCATCCTCTCGTCTCTCGTCTCACTCGCATTCCCAGTCCGCACCACAGATTCAACGCAATGATACCCTCTCGGGATCAGAAACAGAGCGGGAGAGTCTACGTGCGCCAACCCCCTCTCGTTCCGGGTCCAATTCCAACTCCTACCGCTCATCATCTCCCGAACGCCCATCAACACCGCCGTCTGTATCAGATTTCCATTCACGACCAAGACTCATCTCTGCTCCCTCATCTCCAGGGAAAACGCGTCAGGCGTCTCCAGGCCCGTCACGCACTCCCCGCAAACGAGTATCGCTGGCGGGTGCCATACCTGGTCATGAGAACGGGCGGTACACTAGGAACGATCATGATGTCACCGATGCAGCGCTGGCCGCTGTAGCCACTTCAAAGAGGAGTCCCACAGGAAACAAAAGAGCACGGCAACCGCTTCCAAGGGAATTTAGAGATAGAGACAGACGGAGTTTGGACGGACGGGTTAGTGATAGGGTCCAGCCTCTTCCTCAGTCGGCTAATTTTACATTCTCACCAGAATTCGATCGAGCCTATGACCCCCTATCGAGGGTCCTTCCATAATGATGGGTACGAAGATGATCATTCACCTAGAACTGCACCGCATACAACCGTCAATGCTACGACCAATGTTCAGTACTCTCCCCGAGGCGCTCGCTCATCACGGTTTTCCACTGTAAGGGATCTAACTCGGCGACATCAGACCCGTTGGCTCTCCGACGACCTCTCAGGTAACGCTCCAGATACCGGGAGAAGACAGTCTCAGCGCGGAGGAAGTGCAGAGAGTACTCTGAACCCAGGAACAGGTGCAACGGGGAGACTTGCAGGTGAAAGCTTGCGTGCAGCGGGGATCGGCATGCGGGGGAGTGCGAGGCAGGGGGCACCATCGAACGAGGATGTCTTTGCAGATGGACGTAATATGAGAGCGTCTGCACGAGGACCACGCTCAAGTGATATTGGGCCTCGCACTGGTCGCACCGTGGAGTGGGAGGACGAGGAGAGGCAATCACGACCCGATGTTGATAACAAGAGTCGAACCAGTGGATATAGCACACGCGCTGGCGAATCTGTTGGTCCCCCTGCCCCTCGGCCCCATTTGCACTCGGATCCGCCTCGTGCACCTACTGTCCTTATTGCTGAGCGGGACACGAAAGGCATAGGACGTGGCATCTCATCCCGACCTGCTACGTCGATGGCGGACTTCTTCCACGGAGAGAACACTTCCAGGTCCGGGGTTTATTCCATAGGGTCCAGGAGAACGACCTATGATCTTTCAGATAGACCAGAGTCCCGACACTCCCCGACTGCACGCATAAATTATTTACCCCAAACGCCTGCCGAGCCGGACCCTCCTCGTACTGGCACACTCTCCCGCCGTCACACGAGCATGACCCCCGTTGGTAGTGGCATGTTGGCAAGTCTTAATAATCCCCAGAGTGCTGAACACACCCGTCTCATGTTGGAGTCACTCTCGATGTTTCAAACACAACTGTCTCGCCTTCCGAATCAGTCTCAAATTGTTCACGATTTATCCGATCACTCAAACGCAATCATACGCTCATCGGAAAGGCTCAACAGGATCTTGAGAGCTGCGACGAGCAACGCCGTCCAACAGCAAATTGCCATTGAGGTGGATGACGAATACTATAACGCGGACGGTCCCAACCACTCTGCACAGATCTGGAGGGATGTCAGTTCTGACTTCAGGGAGGGCTTGCGAGAGAGCGACGACGTAGTGCGCTCGCTCACTGCATTCATTCTTGGTGTAGGGAAGCTATTGAAGGAGGCAGCTGGGTCATCTGATCCTGCTCACTTGAGGTCAGCGAGCGTGGATGACGAAGCTACCAGGAGACCGCCATCTGATTCAGACCTTGAGAGGCGGAGTCAAGATGATAGGCGAAGCACCGAGTCGCGACTGAGCTGGGAGCCTCCGACTTTCAGTAGTAGGGCAGACATCTCTCGCAGGCTCTCCTCTCGTAGCGACCTCAGCCTCAACCTTTCTCGCCCTCCGTCTGCACGAGAACGGGACAGCGCAAGCGATCAGGACCGCTCCGCCCCCTCTCGCAATGGGCTGAACCCACTCTCAACTTCCCGACGATTGTTCACTCCGCGTGAGCACCGCGAACAGCATATGGCGGCGAACGGTTCAGGCTTTCATAATACACCATCCAACGTACTCGACCTATCAGTAGACTATGAACCCTCTCCAACGCCATTATCTCGATACCCCCAAGCAGAAAAGCCAAGAGCCGTGTACTCTACCCCGCCTCCTCTACCCACTCTTCCGTCCGAATCTCTACTCCAAAGATCCAACACTACCATTGACAAGGGCGGCCGTCGTAACGTATCCTTGGCTTCTATGACTACCATCCGCAACCCCAATCCTCCCTTTGCTGTATCCACACCCAACCCTACGACAGCCATCTCAACCCACACGGCGTCAGCGTCTCCTGAGATTTCCGCAACTCTGCTGGAACGTACAGATTCATACGACTCAGTGCGATCATCCGTAACTTTTTCCCGTCCGTCGGGAGTGTCGGTATCTACTCTTCAGCAACAACAAAGTCGTGACGAGGCTCGACGACGCGCAGGTACGAGTTCGGAAGAGGATAACTCGGGTCTCGGCCAAGTTCGCTCCCCGCTCTCGGGTTCGGAAACCGAGAGAGATACTCGTCGGCGGACGCTGGGTGTTCGTGCCGCGCAGATGTCGTTCGAAGCCGCGGTTGAGGGTCGCGAAAACAGAGCCGGTGGCAACGCTCAACCGAAAACGATCGCGTTCCCATCGCAAAGACGGGAGCGTCGACGCACTGTTACAGAAATATTCAACTGAAGCACACGGGCCGACGTGAGGGTCAATTGCAATAATCGCATCATTTTCAAAGTGAGTATCGGAGCGGTTCTCTGGTAACCGGGTGGTCTTGGCAGTGACTAATCGAGTTGGTACAGATTACCAAGGTGTATTGCCTTCTCTCTCTTTTCTTTGTTTCCTTTTCCATTGCCTCGTGGCCATGTCCACTATGTATATCCGCATTGCAATCTGCCTTTCTGGACTTTTGACTTGAGCAACACCAACGCCAGTCATAATTGTATCCAGAGCCACTTCTGTGTTTAACATTATTGTTTTGGTCTGTCATCATTATTTGTTATCTTGGCTGGCCGTATACTCCGTTCATCTCTGGTCTCATTCCCTTTTCTCCTCCCTCTGCCGTCCTCGTCCTTTTCCCATAAGTGTTCTCTTTTGTTCTATCTTCGCTACACGAGAAGTTGTTCTCTCCGAGCACGTATGTTTTTCCCCTTTATATGCAGGTAAGAGAACATGTGCATTCGATTCGATTATGATGAGAATTCTCGCTCTCACTTTCACTCCCGCTCTTTCTCTCTCGATTGGAACACTACAAGTACTCTTTTGAAATGACTTAGCGTAGAGCAGCCATCATAATGCAACAGATTTCTCGAGAATTCCTCGTTTACTGGCGATTAGTCTCGTACCCAGACGTGCCGGAGACAGCTGACAGCTGGGAGCGTTTTCCGTTCTACAATTTAAAAGTCCGCCCGCAACGCTCCAAACGTATGGGGATGAGACTACTGGCGATGATGCTTTCGAATTTGGGGTTGGAAGCCAGTGATGATACGAGGTGGAAACCTAAACGACGGGACGTGGTGACATGTTGCTAGATTGATACTGATAGGGGTCGACGATCACGTCTAGTGTTGAAATACCAAGTATTAGTCGTTTCGACAGCGATGGCATCTAGTCAGGAGTGGGTACATCAAAGGAAAAGCGGCGGTACGAAGAACTAGGGAGGTTAGGGCTTTCTGACCTGCGCCGGGACTACGAATGAGCGGAGAGCAAAGAACCGAATAGGGTGCAACAGAGAAGAACATTAAGTGACGAGGCCTGATGGTCATGCATGTCGAACTTCGTTATTGAGATCTTCTTGTCGCTCAAATCATGGGTCAGTTACTAGGTCTTGTCACTAGCGTGAATAACAACAGATGTAAAAGGCAACTGAGATATGACCAGGTCTTTGGAATCAGACAAGGCCAAACCGGACTGGACAGGCGTACGCCGGGCCCGACCCAGTAGCGTCAACCAAGTGGTCGACATGCAGGAGATGGGATGATGACATGGTCGTTGAACATTGAACATTGAACCATCCGCCGGAGTCTCATTGCAGCATGTCGGCGACGGAAGCGAATGATTTCGTTGTAAATAACCGTCGTGGATGGCCAGCGGTTCAGCGATAATTGTGTCCACCAGGTGTGCCAGTGGGTGGTGCTGCGCTGGCTAGAGGTGCCAGTGCGCGTACGTCGTCACAGTCGGACATAGCGAGGATGAAAATTCGCCGTGCTACTGCATTGTGGTACACACGTTTGGCGTTCACTCTGAGTCGTTGGTGGGCTTGGCGCTGGAAGGGGGGAGGCGTGGGCTTTCCTCGACTTGGATACGTGGATATTCGTCAGTACCGCGGCGGCTACCGCCTCACATGCCCGTACTCAGGCCCGATCTATGGACGCTTTTTTGGGGCACTAGTATAATAATATGATGATAAGAATAGCCATGATGTGACGGTGGTGGAGCCGAAGAACACAGGAATACTTTACCTATTGCTTCATAGCATCGTTGATCATGCTTGATACGACCTCCTGCCCTCACGCTTCCAAGGCGCTTGCCCAAATGAGATAGGGCCGCTATCAACGCGGCTTCAGACGAGCAACTCGGATGATTCTGATATATCGCAAGCATAATGGTGACCCCAGAAAAACAAAGAAGAACAGGAGAAGAAGACTAGGGAACACCCTTGTTCGAACGGCGACGCCACCTAAATTCATTCGTGAGATGAGACAATGGATCAGATTGGTGGGATCTTTCCAGATAGATGTTCCTTCCTATTGTGGGCGCCTCCGAGGGCTTCGAGTCAGGGTATCGGTTATCGGGTGAATCATCATGATCACGATTGTATGTACACCTGCACCACAGCTTTACCGTTTACGGCGATCTCGTCCAATTCAGCACCTTCGGCTATACGGGACGATCATAGAGAAACTTTCGCTGATAACAACAAGGTTGCCTCGCACGTCTCCGTTCAGGAGTGTGACGTCGAGGGTCGGAGGAACGTGCAAAAACGAAAATGAAGGATGATGCTCCACTAGACGCCACGCGGGAGATTATACGAATGAAAGGCGCAACTCGCTTGAAAACGGGGGTGACGTCAGCGTACCTTGATGGGCCAATTATACTTCCCGTACCGGCGACTCGGAGAACGTCTACCGACTCAGCTTTGTCGTCAACGAAGCACAAACCAAACAGGATGATAAGAGAAAAAAGGCGGATAACCCACTCGGTTATACACATGCCTCACAGTCTGAGCACGGTACATATGGAAGCGACTCCGCGCCAAAGACTCGGATAATTTGACGCCAACTGCCGTTAACTTCAAGCAGGCGCCTACGAGTTGCTTGCATATGATTAACCAAAACTATGTACGTTCGGCGAGTGAGTGCGGTCCGTTCCTCATCGCGGTTTTCCGATTCCGATGTTACCGCCGGGCGAAGGATCTGGATATGAAGTGGGTCACCGGTGTCAAGCACAAAGAGGGGCCGTGGAGCCAGCTAAAATTATCAGCGCAAGATAGATTAAGAACTGGAATGTGATCATGTTGCTTGATTGGGCTTTCAAGTTCGACGAGTTAGCAACACTTGGGAAGACGACTCAGGCTTGCAGAACACATGCGCTCTTTCGCACGCTCGTTTCGCAGTGGCGCACCCCTCGAATCTTGAATGAAGCCTTAGCCGGAGCGGAAATGGTCGTGAACAAAGAACAAAGCACATATTGGCGATCTTGTGGAGTTGCCTCTTTAGGAACGAGCTTGAGATGAAATAGCATTGGTCGTCACGATCCTCCAATGCGCCGGGTATACTCTAGTATGATAAAATATGGTAAGTCCGACGTGCCACCATCATCCCGGTATCAAGGTTCGTTCACGGTTCTTTGCCTTAAACGTTCTTTCAGGCTGAAATTCATCTTGATTCTTCTATCTGTGGCAAAGAATTGTCATACGGCACCTGTGGAGCTCTTACATAACAATCTTGAACATCGTTACCTTCAAAGTGCTTCGCACCGGCTGACTAGGATACCGCCCGAACCCCTTGACGTCAGTTGGACCGTGAGGATTTTTGCCATTGATGATAAGGATTGGCCCCAGCACCGACAGTCCGTATATAAACGATGTGAGACCATCGTTAGGTGAACCAGACGCGATTCGAATACTCGTCTTCGCTTCCTTCTTTCCACATCTTCACCATGCAGTCAAACATCCATACATTCCATGCCGATGCGGTGTTGTTCGACATGGTGGGCACATCGTTCTATTGCTGCATTCTAAATAACATTTTTACATACAGGATGGTACCCTCACCGATTCCATCGCCGCCGTTGAGGCTGCCTGGGGAAAGGTCGCAAAAGACATTGGGCAGGACCCAGCCTATGTGATTGCTGCCACCCATGGCAAGCGCGCAGTCGATAACCTCGGGCACTTCAAGCCGTCCATCCGCCCACACGAGATGGACGACGAGGTCCAGAAGTTTGAAGAAAGCATCCTCTTCTTCGCCGACGCCTATACACTACATGGTCCCGGCTCGCGCAGCTCGTCAGTCTCCGAGTCAGCCCCTCTCCCCCACGCATTCCGGCCCCCCAGCCCCCTCAGTTCGGGAGAGGCAACCCCAGAGTTGGTCGTGTCCCCCCCGGGATCGCTTGCCTCGTCCCGCACCTCCTCTTTCGCCGCGCTCAACAGCCGCCGTCCCTCTTTCGCCTCACGCCTGAACAGCATGCTGGACATGTCGGCTATACAGCCATCATCGTTGACTGGTGCCACCTGCTACGACGCGGGTGCTTGGATCGCCGAAGAAGATGAGGATGATGTCCTTACTTTTGAGCCCGAAGAATACAAGAACAAGTTACCGCCTTCCCTACCGCTGCCATGCTTGGAGGAGTGGCAGATCGAGGCTGCCCACGTAGACCGCAGCGTGCGCATCCTCCCAGGCGTTCGGAAGATGATTGACTCCATACCTGAGGGCCGCTATGCTGTCGCCACATCCGGCGCTAAAACCTATGGTACGTGAATTCGTAGCTTCGTTTTGGAACAGTGCATCGGACCGACGTCCTTTCTCCTTCCTATTATTATATCCTATAACCCGCATACTCACTACCATCCCCACAGCGCACGGATGCATGACCCGCGTCGGTATCGTACCCCCCAAGGTGACCATCACTGCCGACGACAAGCGCCTGAAAGCAGGCAAGCCTGCACCAGACCCGTTCCTCCTCGCCGCGCGCGAGCTTGGCTTCTCTGCGGCCAACTGCGTCGTGTTTGAAGACTCCCCGAGCGGGATCCGCGCAGGGCTCGCCAGCGGCGCGACTGTTATCGCTGTGTGCACAAGCCACGAGCGGAAGCACATCGAGCACATCGGCGCGCACTTTGTCGTGGAGAACATGGAGAGTGTTGTATGTGAGGTATGTGAGGACGGTCGGCTCAAGTTTATGGTGCAGCTATAGAAATGGAGAAGGGAAGAAGGACCACCATGGATTGTATACGATACGGGAGCCCTTTGTGATATAGATAGATACTTTACCCTGTATATTGTTCCCATTGTACGGATACTACCGCCAAACGGGTCGTACAAACAAACTTTGCAATGCAAAAACCCTCCTTACTGTACTCTATCTAAGGAAAATGACTGATGGTACTCTGTTCGTAATCTAACAAATATCAATCTGCACCTGCCTTAGTCTGTCAGTGAGCCCCAGATACGAGTCGGCTTATTGACTGACAAAGCAAGACCTGGGGATTATTATCTAGCATGTAAACGATTCCTCCACAAAGTATCGAAGTAAAAAGTGCACTAGATGAAGCTGGAAAAAGGAGTGAAAGCCTGATCGATGGATCCTCTATGTTCTGAGATTGAAGTGTTTGAGGCTTCCGTTTCAAACATGCAGGGTGACTAGATCTTGGATAGAAATCAGCCAAAATTCTAGTGGGTTACATTGTATGCCAAGGTGCGGTGTTGAAGCAGTAGAGAATCTTTACTGGACTGTTTGCATGACCCGTTAAATTTGGTGATAGTATGGCTACATATGGAGGCTTACTAGTACTGGGCTACAAATAGATGAACGCACATGGGTTATATCAAAATGATCGTGTATCAACGTGATCGTTAATCGTCTTGTCAGATCGTAAAAATCGACGTTGCTATAACAACAACATCGCGAGGCAAAGCGTTCTTAGCTGATAGGCCTATATCGAGTTCACACATGTGAACCAGACAAGGACATTTGGGATCGAGAATCGAGCAGAATCGTCCTAGTCATCCTCATCGAGGAGGAGTTCGCGTTGCATCCAAAATGGCCCTAATAAGTACGCATCAGATGGATGCTTGGGGACGACATGAAAAAAGAAACATACCAACAGGATCGTCGGCGTCATGGAAGACGGTGGACCAAACGCCTATGAAACCGCACTGCGATCGAACGTTGCCAAGGCATACCGCCTCACAACTAGAAAAAAATAAACCGCAAATCAACGTATCAGGCAAATATGAACTTACTTCCACACCATTTGATTGTCGTTGCCCGCAGACTAGCGTGACACATGCGCAAATAAAGGTTTAGGTTGAAACATTTCCACCGCGAGAAGGGACGTGTACTCACATAATGCCACCTTACCTGATCGTCGTCGGTAAGTTTGATGAAGCCAACGAGGTTGAACTTTCCGTCCACTTCACCGACGACATTGATCTTAGGACGCGTGGGGTGAGAAGGATCAGGTTCAATGCCTGTAACGCTAAAATAGATATCCAACGAGGCCAACGATTCTTCGGTGCCGTCGAAAATCGATGTATCTTGGGGTTCATGATCTGGTACCTATACAGTAGCACGTGTGTTGGTCACGTTTTGAGGTCAACGGTGAGGCAGGACACTTACCGACGGATCATTGTAAACTGGTGGGTCGACCCTCGTCAACGTAAGGGTATCGGTCGCAGGAGAGTAAAAACTTACGTATAAATTCACGATGATCCATAAACCCGTACCTCACCGACCACAGCCCCTCCACCCACGCCCAGTCATTCTCCTTGTCCAGATTCAACCCCCGAGGGATGATACTCTGGCGAAAAAACAGACCCAGCGGACAGAAATATGAATCCTTCCCGCTTTCTTCTTCATTGTCGTCCATGCCTGCGACGAGCAGCAACATTCCGAAGTCATGCACAACCATCCAGAGAAAGGCCCAGTCGACGCGAATACTGCTGCTATCCGGCATGTACGGCCCGTAGGAGCGCTCAGTGGTGTAGTGTCGTAGGCTGTACACGAACGCCTGAGACGCCTGACGTCGCTCCGGATTGAGATCGTTCCGGGTCACTCCGAACAGCGTGTGCATCCGCGCCAGCAGGTGTTCCTCCTCCCCTGATAGCGGACCCCACGTCTCGGGTTCGAAGAACGCGCCGTCGCCCAAGAGACGGTGCATCCACTGCACGTTGCGCGATACATTCCCGACACCGTCTGGAGAAGAGATGGGGGTGATATGGGTGATGAGGTGGATGCAAGTGCGCAACACCAGGCAGCGCTCTTCGTGTGACCGACACACCTCCGGACGTTTCACTACTGTGCGCGCCCTCATGATTCGCTGCAGCTCCTCCTTCCAGTCTATGTCATCGTCACTGGGGCTACCGAGGTGGTTCATTGTATGCCGGGGATCGTCGAGCGATTGTACGAGGTAGAGTCCCCGCCAGAATTGCCGGCTCAGGGGCCCGTAGATGATGTCGTGGAAGAGCCGGGAGGTCTGAGAGACGTTTGCGATGTCGAGAGGGTCGAGCGCGAATAAGATCCGGTCGATGATTTCCAACGAAAGGTCTACGAGGGTGATCATCTTCATAAAGCCTTGAACACCAGTTTTGTTGGTGCCACCGACAGTGCTGAACCAGAGATCAACAACTAAGAAGTGTTTGAGTGGCGGAAAATACACTTCGGCGTATTAATACTCCTGGGGCGCCTGAACATTAGTCGAAACAGGGTAGGGCAGAGAGTGGAGAAAAAAAATTCTTTCACTCTTGATACATAGCTTGTGCGAATGCGTCCATCGCCCGGATTAGAATGGAGGTACCGTAACATCGGTCATCAAAATACGGAAAGGATGCAATCCGACGAACCTGTGCATTGAACATTCTCGTCGAATGGGGAAGCTAACAAGGGTCGGTCAGAGCTAGAAGCTTACTAGGGGCCATCGCCCATCGTGTACAAACTCAGACCCACTTTGCGCCCAACTCTGAGGATTGATTCTAGTGCGCAGACCACACACACAAATCACACATTCGATACTTCCAGCCCCATATGGACTATAACTAGCTTATGTTGCGACCGAGCAGCTCAAGCCAAGCTTGCATGGGACAACAACAATTATATACTTACAGTAAATGACTTGGCAGGGACGGTTCCGACGGAGTATATAGCCTATCTCGTCGGGCCAACTTCCCCCGCGGAATAATTTTTACAGGCATATTGGTCTCTATTTGGCTTTGGCGGAAACAAAATATAATTTCGAATAGCACAACACTACTACACCACGCTCTAACATGCTAACATGGTCTCTAGCGAAGCCGAATCTTCACAACCGGATGTTTCAACAACTGGATATTCATCGTCATGTTGTATCACTCAATGAGATACCGACGAAAATGTAATTTGCATGTGGTGGGGTTATTCCTTGACGTGCTTTGGTGTTACAGTCCCTTCAGGTCCTCCACGTCTCCCAAGTGATTTGGCAGTGCGCCGTCGACCACGCCTAGTCTCACCACTGTCCACCTGACTCGCGAGGGTCGGCCACTCGTCAACCAGCTGCTGCCCGACGGTAGGTTCTACCTCCGTACCATCCCTCGACACCTTGATCTCCCGTCCATGGTTCCATGGATTCCGCAAATGCCGCGTACGGTGAAACGGAACGCGCTTCGTGCACGACCAGTCGACCTTGAACGATTTGCACCACCCGACCTCTGCCTCTTGTTGCTGTTGCTCGACCTTGGAGGCTCCCGTCTGAGGCGGAGCTAAACTCGGTGTCGATAGAGCGTCCTCTTCGGCGCCGCTTGAGCTGTGTACTTCTTCTATGACAGGTTGCAGGGGCATTCCGAGGGTCGGATCGTCCACATAGCCACTGCCGCTACCCCTGCTTCGTGTCCGTGACCACAGCACGGAGCTCTTCCCTGGCTCAAATCGCGTGGTTGAGGGGGAGTTGGGGTGCTGTGTCACCTGGGACGTGATTGGCCGCAAAGGCGGGTCAGGACTGAAGATGTCCTTGCCCACATGGTGAAGCACAGCCGGCGCTGATCGTCGGCCTCGAACGGCCTTTGCTCGGGGATTGGCCGAACCGCGAGGACTGTGCACTTCGTCGGAAGAAGGTAATCCTTCAGTCGATAGGCGCTTAATGGGCGTAGTAAGCATTTGTGGGCTTTGCTGCAGTGCGCCTGCGTCCTGCCCCAGTATACCAAGGGGTGGTGCATGACCAGACGAGGGTGATGCGGAGCGCCGCGCCCCCGATACGCCATGAATGTCGCTAAGGACGTTACTTGCCATCCTTCAGTGTTGGGTATCAGTTTGATGTATCGACTTTTGGTATGCACAACTCACCTCGCATATCCATAAAACTCACCGCTCTTATTCACGCTGTATATCAGGGTGACCTCCTGACTCGTACGAAAAGCCTGGTCTAATATTCGTTCGTTGTGCTTCTGGGTTGCCCATATGCCGCGTTCAACACTAAGGTCCAAGTCATCCTACAATCGTCGAGTCAGTCATGTATGTCCATTAATCCGGAAACAATACATCGGAACCTACCTGTGTCAATGACTTGAGAATAAAGAAACGTCTGGGAAAGTAACGGACCAAGAGACTAGAGTTGGTCGAAGCATACGAACTAGGTGATTCCTTGGCCTGTTGTGACTTTATGACTTTGTCTTCCTCAGCAGCTAATGGGACCGAAGGTGAGTCAGCTGTCGTGGATGAGTCTGCTTGACGCTCTTTAGGGGAAGAAATGGCCTTCCCCACTGTAGTCTCCTTATCTTTTTGTACCGTGCCCTTGACGTAACGTGTATGCAAGCCAGTACCACGCTGGGCACCGACACCAGCTCGTAATTCGTCGTCCCTCTGGCGTGCCCTACACACTAGCCTCGGACACTGGTGATCGTGCGGACGTAGTTGCCGTCCATTAAATTGAGAGATGGCACGCTTCAAGTATTGCTTTGATTGATAATTCACGAATGCGCAGTGGGATCGAGTGATGAGAAAGATGGAGAGCACCCCGTTGCCCTCAGATCCACTAGTATGACTCCCACCGATTTCCGAGTCAGGGGCCATAGTATCAGGTTGCCTCAGAAATCGCCACAGTTGGTCATGGGTTGCGTCGTTTGGAACATTACCCACCCACATGACCCACTCTGTCCGATTGGGAGGCGGATTTGGGTGATAGTCACGACGGCGAGCAAGCAGGCGATTGTGTACCATGCTGCGGGATGTGCTAGTATCACCGACTGAAACATTGCTTGGCTCACATGTCTCTGAGATCGGAGTACTTTGTGTTGCAGAAACCTTCTGTTTTGGTGGATGGGTAGCGGTGGCAGGAAGATCGGTGCTTGATGATGTGGCGATAGTGCTGTGCCTGAGGCTAGATGAGGGTGAGCGTTTCAAGCTGCTTGGCTGCGCCCTGGGCACCTTGGGATCTTGAGGTAAGTGCTGATTTTGTGGGTGCGAATAGCTCGCTGGTGGAAACGGTTGTTGCCCATGCATAGGGGTGCCTTGGCGGAGCATGCTTAACTCGGAGCCTGGCACCGAGTCATAATAGCTCTGATATTCATTCTGAATTGGCCAATACTGTGCTGGCAGCCCAAAATAACTGGTCGAATTATGGGAGGGTGGCTGATATTGCTGCATGTTGTACTGTCCAGGGCGGAAAAGTGAAGCTACAGGTGGGAGCATAGGGGGGGCGAGGCCATGTGCTTGATGATGACTCAATAGATTATTGCACGCTGCATTAGGCTGACTCGGAGGGTATGGTGGGTACGGGGGAAGGGGAGTGGGAAAATATTGTGGTATCGGATGTCGGTTAGATTCTATGGGATAATATCCATGGTACATGTACTGTTGGGACGGCTGGTTCTGGAATGAAGGAAGATTTGGGGACATAGCATACTGTACTTCAAAATTTTCATGATGAGTATGCAGGGGGCCGGATGCGAACTGAACAGAATTTGAGGCTAGAGTAGCTGGTGGTACTGCTCGGGGGGCGAGATGCACAGGCGCGGTCACATGGGTTTCAGGTACATGTCTCACGGGGTGGGGTCCACTAGCCTGTGATTGTGGTTGCGCTGCAGGGGAAAGGGAAGAACCATATTGTGGTCCTGGATGAGGATGAACAGACCAGGGATGCATGCCTGTATGATATTCACTATGTCCAAACTACTCGTTGTAATTGGGAGGCGAAGACCCACGTTAAAAGGCCCCTAAGTTGTAGAAGCGAGGGACAGCCTGAGTAAGATGCCTGGAGCAGGCAGCGACAAGGCACGACGTCTAGTTGG
>JBBPLX010000065.1:0-62200 GCA_038090015.1 Leccinellum albellum
TCACTTCCTGTCATTTCCAGACCAGAATGGAGAATGATTGACCATAACATCATCAGCATCACTACTCTTGATATACTCTACAATGAAACTCACAACCTGTCATTTCCAGAGGAGAATAGAGATAATTGGGCATGGTATTGTCAGCATCACTACTCTTGACACATTCTACAATGCAACTCACATGCTGTCATTTCCAGAGCAGAATAGAGAATGATTGGACATGATCATCAGCATCACCACTCTCAACATATTTCACAATGCATAACTGACTCTCTGTCATTTCCAGACCAGAATGGAGAATGATTAGATATGACATCATCAGCATTGCCACTCTTGATGCATTCCACAATGCACAACTCACATTCTGTCAATTTCCAGACCAATAATGATTGGATATGGTCATGAGCATCATCACTCTTGACACATTCTACAATCCACAGCTCACTTCCTGTCATTTCCAGATCAGAATATATATATAATATATAGATATAGCATTATCAGCATCACCACTTTCAGCACACTCTATAATGCACAACTCACATCCTATCATTTCCAGAGCAGAGTGGAGAATGATTGGACATGGCATCATCAGCATCATGACTCTTAATACCTTTCATAATGCACAACTCACATGCTGTCATTTCCAGAGCAGAATGGAAAATAATTGAATATTGGCATCATCAGCATCACAACTCTTAACATATTTCACAATGCACAGCTCACACCCTGTCATTTACAGACCAGAATGGAGAATGATTGGACATGGCATCATTAGCATCACCACTCTTGACACACCCCACAATACACAACTCACATACTGTCATTTCCAGAGCATAATAGAAAATGATTGGACATGGCATCATCAGCATCACTACTCTTGATGCATTCTACAATGCACAACTCACAATCTGTCAATTTTCAGAGCAGAATGGGAAATAATTGGATGTGGTCATCAGCATCACCACTCTTGACACATTCTACAATTCACAACTCACTTCCTGTCATTTCCAGACCAGAATATATAATGCATAGATATGTATAGCACTATCAGCATCGCCACTTTCAGCACACCTTACAATGCACAACTCACATCCTATCATTTCCAGAGCAGAATGGAGAATGATTGGACATGGCATCATCAGCATCACAACTCTTAATACCTTTCACAATGCATAACTCACTCTCTGTTATTTCCAAAGTGGAATGGAAAATAATTGGATATGACACCATCAGCATCACAACTCTTAACACATTTCACATACACAACTCACCCCCTGTCATTTACAGACCAGAATGGAGAATGATTGGATATGGCATCATCAACATGACAACATCACCATTCTTGACACAGCCCACAATACACAACTCACATACTGTCATTTCCAGAGCAAAATGGAAAATGATTGAACATGGTTATCAGCATCACCACTCTTGACACATTCCACAATGCACAACTCACAGTCTGTCATTTCCAAAGCAGAATGATTGGACATGGTCATTAGCATCACCACTCTCAACATACATATTCTATAATGCACAACTCACATCCTGTCATTTCCAGAGCAGAATATAAAATAATTGGACATGGTCATCAGCATTACCACTCTTGATACACATTCCATAATGCACAACTCACATTCTGTCATTTCCAGAGCAGAATAGAGAATGATTGGATATGGTTATCAGCATCACCACTCATGACATATTTTACAATGCATAACTTACAACCTGTCATTTACAGAGTAGAATAGAGAATGATTGGACATGGCATCATCATATTGTCTTCCACTGGTATGTTTCACAACCTAATGCAACTCACATACTATTATTTCCAAGCAGAATGAAGTGACATGAATCAAATCAAATTTTATGAATTTGATGCAGTATAGAAGAACTCACACTCTAAATTCCCTCAATAGAATGGTGATAATTAGCATACATTCAATCTTATTCATATGCATCTCACCCAAAAGTGTGGAAACCATCTTGCCAGCTTTTCAGGATCCATAATATCCAAGCTGTGTACTGGAAGTGCAGATTGATATAGTTTATCAATGTCTGGTATGACACTGAGTGTAAATTATGGCATTAGCCTTTACAGAACATTTAATTTTCAGTACCCACTCTTCAAGTGCATATTTGATGCACAGTCCTATACTGGTTTCCTGGGCTGTGAGAAATAACATTTGCAAAGCCTTCTCATCCAATGCTTCTGTAGTATTTTCTAGCAGTATGCCACATCCCTCATTCGAGTTATGCATGCCTTCAAGTTGCAAGTATACAAAGTTCATGAACTGAAACTGATTTATCAGAAAAACATAATACATACCTCCAATCCGAACACTAAATTTGGGTGCATATTTCAATTGAGAGAGACGATCCCATACATGAGCATTGTCAAAAATGCCATCCATGAGCTTATATGCTTTTGCCACCTTCTCCTCTCGTGGTAGGTTTCGGTCATCATTAGACAGTTTTCCCATAGCTACAGCCAACAATGCATCAAACTTAGTGAATAACACAATGACAGGCACTGGACTTAGTCGAAGACGTTATCAGCTCAACAACAAACTTGGTAAGAAGATCTCACCATTTTTAGCATCACACTCATTAAAAAACATCTCTTCGGAGCGTTGGATTGCCCGATCCAATTTATCCAACGGGATGCAGTACCTATACAACGTGACGATTAGCTAACGACTACCTGCACTGTTCGAGCTCTTACCAGATGGCATGAATCCGCTTCTCAAGATATGTCGTGTTTGCACGATCAGCAATAAAGTCCTTCAGTCGTTGGAACTCATTTGCAGAACCAGCTTCGAAGCCCCGCGAGTCATGGAAAACGAATTTGTCGTTGCTCCGGAAAATCAATTCACTGTCTATCTCGTGCTCCCCGCGCTACGTGCATTCGTAAAGATGCGCGTAATGTTCGAGTCCAGTATGTAGTGATACTCACCCCCCTGGATCCCTCGACCTGCGTCAGATCGATCTAGGCACATCGCTCGGTGAACCGGTCGTCCATATGTATCAATGCAAACACGCACCTTCTTGCCTTCTCCATCATAGACCTCCGGGTTTTCGGTAGTATTACAGATCGCGCGGAGAATAGTCGTCTTGCCAGCGTTTGCCCGCCCAATGATAAGGATCCTGAAGCGGCCAAATTTCTCTTGGATATTTTCAAAACCGCCTGTCTGGTTTATCTCTGAGTCTGATTCCATATCTGGATTCCAGGTGTGAGTGAGTTGTCGAAGAAACTGTGGAAGTGTAGAGTCGACGCAGTAGTCACTTTGAAGGCTCGGAGGAAGGAAGTGGGAAGGAGTGAGCGCCGATCGATCCCCATCTATTCCCGACATCCGCTTCCGGCAGGTCCAGACTGTGGTCCGTACGGCATTTTTAGCTATGTGGCTTTGATCTGTGACCGTTTAGAGGGCTCGAGAAGGTTTCGGAGGTTGCCGGCATGTGTTGGATTTGTCATGCTGAGTTGACGTCATTTGGCAGCGTCCCATCCCGGCCTCTTCACCGCTCGAATCCTAAAAGCAGCGAATGCCTGTAGGAAGGTTGTGAGACCGACAATGCTGTTACTGAGTTTCTTTAGAATCATGCCCTGTGTCGGTATTATTGAGCGTCGAGTTCGCTGTAAATGGGATGACATTAGTAGGCATAAATAGAAGACTCTGGACTGTCATCAATGTCCGATATCATGAACCATGTAGCAGAGCATTGAGCACAGAGGACGACCAACTTCGTAATAAGTCGGAGGTTCAATTTGTTGTGTGGATTGAACTCGAAGTTTCTCGGATCTGGAGAAGTTATATCGTCGTAATGCGGCTGGTTTTACCTTGGACCAGTCATTATTGTCGATGTCTGATCTGACCCTAGTTTACCGATACCCATCTAGATACTCAAGCTGGATTCGAGCATCCAACAGACCGTGCTACTTGCTGAAATGATCAACGATGCCCTCTTTCATCGAAGAGGAAACATTCAGACTTCATTTCCCTACCATGTTGAAGGGATTGAGTAATAAAGGTATCCTGATCATTTATGTGGCACTGCGCGGCTCCGATTCGGAGGAGCAGGGCTCATAGCTAACCTTCTATCCCTTTTTCATCCAGGCAATCCAAGACGTGTATAAAGTAAGTTAGGCGTACTCGGTTAAGTTGATTTGAACATCCAGCTTACCCGAAGATGCGGATTCACATATCACCTGAGTCACCACTCGGAGAATTCAGATAACTGCAAGATTAATCGATATAAACACGCAGAAACCAGCGAGGAAGAAGTTACTAGTTAAGTAATGCAACAATCACGTTGGAAAATTGCGCCGCCGACAGGAACCTTATACTTGGACTAAGAGACGACAAAAAAGTAATCTACTGCGGTCAGCCTATCAGAAAACTAGATTAGCTTGAAGCGGCCTATCAGATTAAAAACGGGAAAGTGTCTCACAAAATATGCGCTCCAAAGTCTTCTGCTTCGTTACGCTCCTGCCGCTTTTCATCGCAAGCTCGGCATAGGTGACCTGTGGGCCTTGCTCACCGCGAAGCCTTGGCAAGCGACGAATCAATCGACAATAGACCAGGCGATAGTATACGTGTTCCGGACAGTATATTTCAACCGCTGATCTAGGGGTAAGTGTTCTCGACCACAAGTGTGAAATCAATTGCAGAACAATACAACTCGTCCCGTGAGCGCGCTTCCGATGGACAGATATTACTATTGAGAGGTCTGATATCCAAACAGCCGACAACGAACCTGAACCTTATGAGATCGCCAGAGATGAGCACCACGCTCACTCAGACTGGCCACCATCTTGACAATGAGTGTGTGAAAACAACAAGTTCGATATGTCTTCCATTTACCTCGAAGTAAGTAAGATACTGCCTGTGTGCGACTCAGACATTTTTCAATACATTACTATGTCATGTACATGTCATCAAACGAGTGAACAAAGAAACTCACGAGAGTTAAATTCATCCAGGAGTACTTGACGGATCTATAGATGCAATAAAGTGAATACACCAATATTATTGTGACGGTCACGTATCTTGGAGATAATATACCATGTAAACCATTCTGCGCATCAATCATTTGATGTCAGATAAATGCAACTCTCTCCAGTGCCTTAAGTACTGTTTCCAACCGCTTCTTTATTCCTCAGTCCTTCCCGCTTTGACGACTACGACCACTTCCACTCGCTCTATCTTCATCCTCGTCCTCCACGTCCGCCACCACCATGGGCTCCACCATAAACCGGGCCACGAACTGGGCCACCGCTTGCCCCCCCAGCCTCGGATTACCCCACCACCGATCGTGTGCTTGCGGGTTTTCATCTGAGATCTCGGCCTCCTGTGTAGCAGAGACCCCTCCACGTCGCTTGGCGGTGGCGGTTATAGCATCGTTGAGATCGACACGGTCGGTATAACCCTGTCGGACAAGCTGCTGAAGGGAGACATCGATGGGACTGGAACGGTGAGTAGATTGGGCGTTTAATGGAATGGTCCCGCTCAGAGGGATACGAAGGTGCTTCAAACTAGCTCCCAGGTCCACTGAACAACGTGACAGTTACTTTCGATGCAAAAGTCGAACAGATAAAGCAAGACACTCATACTCAGAGATGTCCCGTCCGGTGATCAAGATAAGAGCCGGGATAACGCGAGGGAAATGTTTTCCGCAGGAGCATTCGCGCCTTGTTTGAAACGGCGTTAGATGAGCGGATGAGCGAGCCAAGTACTATATATGCGCATTCAGGTGTACGAATGTGTCTTTTAAGATAGAATCACACCTATTTTGTTAATGTATTCGCAATGGAAAGGGATGCGTTTGTGCTCTGCAAAGAGTGCGAGCCGAACTAGATCGCAGGCTGTTTTTTATCTAGGCTCTGGTGGATAACTTGCATATAAGCCAGGGGAACAGAACCTCAAGACACATGAAACTCACGGCCTCGCCATCGTCGGCACGCCTGGCTAGTAGAATGTCCGCGTCTATATCCGATTCTTGATGTGGGATGTCGCCGTCTTCCTCATTAATTCTGCGCCTACTGCTGGAAGGGTCGTTGAGAGCGCTGGGTTCGACTTGGTCCAGTGTGCGAGGTAGAGTCGTGTCGAAAAGTGTCGTGGCAAATGTAGTTGGACCCACCAAACGGAAACGCAATACAGAGTGTCAAGGGGTTTCGGGCATCAATACATCACATGGGACTATGACGTCCGCATTGAAATCACGGCTGAGAGACTGTTGGGGAAATGGGTGCCAACTTAGTTGAGTACGTACGTAATAGCAGGAAAAACATGCAAATGTAAACATACGAATTTCACACACTAAGTGGTCTAGTGAGATCGAATGTTGTCTTCGCCTTGCCTCTCACCAATTTTATTCAGCTCCCGAGCGACGGAGAAACCACAAAACCTTACCTGTCATACCGAATGAGATTTACCTTCACATCTTTGAGTTCATTACTCCATCCAATGAAAGCCTACCAACCGAAGTACTCAAGACATTCCACAGGCTTTCTTGTGTCTGCAAGTTCTTTGCCAACGTCTGTCTTCCACGACCGTGGGGATCTCTAGCTTCGTTTCCCGCACGGACACCGCTCACAGGTACCAGGCGTCGCTTTGGATCTATGCTGTGCAGAGATTTTAGAGAAGCAACCTCTCGCGCTCGCGCTCGCCCAGACAGTGAGGGCGTGTCATTTCACGAACTCGGCGCTGGCCCGCACTGCCGTGGACTCATTGACCATTGATTCGTTCACCTTGATGAAGTACATCTCTGCAACGATACTCATGAAGAACATCCGTGAACTCCACTTCTCAAACTATGTCGTGGAAACGGAGCATTGGAATATGACCACAGCACTACCCTCGCTCGCAGATCTATCGTTTCGTACATGCGAATTTGTGGAGCCCCCTTCAGTGGAAGTCGAATCCAACGAGGAGTTCAAGCTGAAAGTGTCCCGACTTAGTGTGCTTGACTGTTCAGGCTGGGATCTGCATCCTATCGTGTCTGCTGATACAAAGTGCTTGCGCATACTTGCGATGGGACTTGAAACTCTCGATGAAGTCTGGTTTAATGCAGGGAGTGATCGGTTATTCAAGAGTGCCATCACGGAACTGAACTTGTATGCTGACGAGGCAGAAGTACTACATTACATGAACTTCTTCCTAAATCGCGCTCTCGGGCGAATCCCGTAGTCTCTCGAGGTGCTGCGTTTCTTGGTTGAATTGTCAGATGTTTCGGGAAACGCGAGTCTATCTATCTTGGCGGGCATGTTGGCTGGTCCTGCATGGGCGAGCCTTTCTTCCTTGTGCTTACTCACGGTGCGAGTGGTAGATGGTGCGCCAGTCACGGACGTAAGTTGACGTGTGCTCCCTATTTGATGTCTTGCATGGTCACTGATTT
This sequence comes from Leccinellum albellum, assembly GCA_038090015.1. NCBI lineage: Eukaryota > Fungi > Basidiomycota > Agaricomycetes > Boletales > Boletaceae > Leccinellum > Leccinellum albellum. The sequence continues at coordinate 7,396 of JBBPLX010000065.1, forward strand.
ACTTTCCGTTTCCCCCCTCTGTAGGGGCTTTCTCAATTTATAAATGGCATTGATCTTCACATGTGTAAGATCTGTGCTAAAGGGCTGATCGTGTTTGCTTTGCGCATGGCGCGTCAGATAATTCGCCTGGTGTTCGACGTATCCTTCGTGACAAGTTCCAACTTGCGTCCAGTCACGGTACTAATCTCGGGCATGTAGATTTCTTCGGAACGGTTTTCCGTTTGGTAGACGGGGTGTGGTCGGAAGGCGCATCATAGTACAAGACACGCAGACGCGATAGGTTAAGCAACATGTGTGCCACGTCATCGGTTCATCGATCATCTATGAGTTGTTCTTTCTTTCTCCCGAGAGGATCGTACATGTATGCGGAGTACAAAAAACACGCTGCAAAGCATATGTATGTGATCGACGCGTCTTGCTACATTGATCACCTCAACGATGTCTCTCTTCAAGTGGACCAGTGAGTTCAAAATACGTTTTTGATTTTCTTGTCACCTCTGGATCTTTGCTATTTTATTTGGCCCCCAAGCAACGCAGAAACAAAGGCTTACCTGTCATACCGAACGAGATTTACCTTCATGCCTTCGAATCCATCGCCCCACCAGAAGAACTCGAGACATTATACACGCTTTCTCGTGTCTGCAAGTTCTTTGCCAACGTCTGCCTTCCACGCGTATTCGAGGCTGTGGAGTTTCCTGGCTCTATTTCCCCTGATGGGGCTCCCACATACAAGGCGTCACTTGGATATATGCTATCCACAGATCGCAGAAGAACGGCCAATCGCATTCACGCTCGCCCAGAATATGAAGACATGTCATTTCACGAACCCACAGCCCCGCGACGGGGGCTCACAGTGGGCGTCAGATCCCCTCACTTTGAAGAAGTCCATTGCTGCAATGACGCTCATGAGGAACATCCGCAAGCTCCAGTTCTCGAGCCTTCTCTGGGAATGGATCACTAGAGTGCGATCGTTGCACTACCATCTCTTAATGATCTATCGTTCCATCAATGCTACATTCCGAACAGCCTTTTGGGCCCCGACAGGAAGAGATGGCTTAAGGTGAAAGTATCTCGACTTAGCATGGTCAAGTGCGCGTGGTATCACTGGCAGGAGCTCCTCGCGGTCGCCGATATGGACCGCTTGCGCATGTTTACCGTGGATTTCTTGTCTCTCGACGATACCATCTGGTTTCAACAAGAGGCGTCCTGGCTTCACTGGTCTACCGTCATAGAGCTGCATCATCTTCGTGTTTCAGAGGGCGATGCATATGCATTTCAAGACCCGGACTATGCACTAGAGCTGGATCCTATCCTCAAGCAAATGCCGCAGTCCCTCGAAGTGTTGTGTTTCTCGGTTGATGGATCGGCAGCAGCTCGCGAAATAGTTCCGTTTTTCCTGGGAAGCTTGTTGTACGATCGTGCTTGGGATGACCTTTCTTCGCTTCGCTCACTTGTGGTCCGAGTAGTACATGGTACGTCGGCCGAGGAAGTCATTTTTTGTTCCTGGTTCAGCGTCTCCCACTTCACTTCTCATTTCCGTTAGGAGCTTTCTCGATTCATAGAAGGTACGAGTTTCCGCACGTGTGAGATCTGCGGTGAAAGACTGCTTGTGTTTGCCACATTGCACGGCACACCAGATAAATTGCCTGAAGTTCGACGTATCCTTCATGACGAGTTTAGGCCTGGGTTTGGTCAAAGTACTAATCTCGACCATGTAGATTTTTTTGGAAGGGTTTTCCGTTTAGTAGACGGGGAGTGGTCGGAAGGTAATGCGGAAGCGTGAAAATACTTTTTTGTTCTCAAGGGATCGCTTCGTATGCATATGCATGCGGCTACACACGACGTGCATACCTACTTACACCGTGCAATTAGCTTTCAATCACATAGTCCTCTGCTTCGAAGTTCAACCCAGAGGCATCTATCGCGCCCGTTGATGACCAGGGCATGAACCGGTTATGAACTACGTCGGGACGTTGGCATCAAAGTCGTTGTCGTTATCATGCGTGGCCCGGGCAGCTAGGTACGGCGCCGAGTAACTGAGAAAGGCGGAAGTAACTCGCTACATGCAGTGTGACCGTGTCGAAGGTCGTTGTGTTGAATCCACCAACGAGGGGCCCATACATACATGTTGAATCAGGCTGTTTAGCGAGCAACTACTAGTGGGGTCGGGCCAACAGGCTCGGAAAAACCGAGATCGTTGGTTGCCAACGTCGATCAATTTGAACGGCTGTTAGAACAATGTTGGCGCGAGTCAGGGACCAACGAGTGGGCTTTGCTAGTGACTTGCTTCGTCGAAAAAAAGTACGGTCGGTAAAGTGGGAGGCAGATGAAAGCAAGCGCCCAGAGCACGCAGTAAATTCATGAGCGAACATGTCAAATCAGTGCTATGGGCAATAGCATGCGGTATATACTTGCCTCATAAGGGGAGGAAAGGGGGATGCACCTAGTGTACCGTGCTATAACGCACCTTCCGACCACCTCCCATCCACCAAATGGGAAAGCCTTTCGAAAAAAATCTACATACCTGAGGTTAGGATTATGACCAGGTCCAGGAGCGAATTTTTCATGAAAGATACGTCGAACTTCAGGCAAAGTATCTGATGCAGCCGACAAAACCGATCATTCATTACAGATCTCATGTGGATATTCATACACAGTGAAAGCTTCTAGTAGAGGAATGTTAATGGTAAGCATCCAATGAACATGCGGGGCACTGAAGAAGGAGCAAGTCAACTCACGTCCTGACCCTCCTGAACTAGCGCACCTGCTACCACACCGTGAGTGGGAGGTCCAGAATCTAGCACATATGGAATGACAGATCCTCGAGAAACAGTAGTACCACGATCGCACTCCAATACTCCGCATCCACAACCCAGTTCGAGACCTGGAGTTCGCGGATATTCTTCAAGTGCGTCATTGCAACAATGTATTATATTTCTTTGAGGTTAAAGGATCAACCATCCATGAGGATGGCTCGCTGGGTACGCCCTTACTGTCTAGGTAAACGTGAGCGTGAGAGGCTGCTCTTCTGCAATTTGTGTGCATAGCATAGCTCCCAGCAACGCTTTGTATGTGGGAGCTAGACTGGTCACGAGTCTATGTGGGAGCACCTTTGCGAGAAATGCCCACTGACTCAAATAGTACGCGTGGTAAAGAATCTGCAAACGTGAGAAAGTTTGTATAATTGGAATGTCTTGTTTTCCTCTGGTGGTAGGCATTCACTGGATGGGGCACATATGAGCTCGAAGATCATATATCTCATTTGCTATGACGGGCAATACCTCGTCAACCCTTTCCCGGCCACGCCAACGTCACGCGGGCGCATCGCAACAGAGCTGCAGAAGGTGTGCGAAATGTTCCGGACGCGTTGGACGACACTGAGCATTGACTCTGCATTTCCTTATTTGATTGAGTTCATAGCAACAGCCTGAGCCATGGTCATGGATCCGAGGTGCCGACTGCATCGGTACATGGACCTGAAGCTGAAGGACAGGCCCTCGGAAATTTTTGTCAGCGTGACAACCTTGGCACGTTCTCGTTCGGTGCCCTAACTCGGAGCAGAATTGATCTGGTTCCACCTCTTTTCCGTTCAATTCATTTACAATGTCCATGGTTCCCAGACATGAGGTCCACGTCTGTGGGCGCCACGTGCCACTGGGGCCCATTGTCCGGTGTCTGCCAAAAGGTAAAATTTTGCACCGTATAACTGGGTTAAACGGCGCGTCATTTCATTAGTGACCGCTTGTGTGGCTAACAGAGAATACTTACGAGGACGGAGGTAGCGCTGTACTATGCATCGTCGCGGATGCCATCGTTCAACCTCCGGGAAAGCAACAACTCATGCAGGCCGTCAAAAACTCTGCGGGCACACTATATCCAGGTGATTACTACAACTTTGATTGGCTCTTGGTCCACTCCCTGAGACTAACGATCTCCGCAGCCGTGACGGGGATTATTTATCTTACTGCCTGACTTTCATATAGACGAGCGCAACGGTTATCATATTTATATATCTCGTGATGAACCATTTAGATGTTTAGCGTCCCGCATAGACCGAAATTGACCGCGTCGGCTGCCCGACTTTAATGGCCGGGCATTGCCGCCCTATGTTGCGCGAGACGATGAGATGGCATCTCGTGACGCCTATATGTTCACCTCGATCGTCCGTGCTTGGAATCCCTCGGCATGTTTTAGGTCTTCCACATGCCCACTCAAGACAACGTTTATCGGGGGTAATCACGTCCCCCAAGGTGAGCTGCGCCGATATTTGGAGCGATCTTGCCTCATCGCTCCACGCAGGTGTGATGATTCTGACCAACATCTGGTGAGTATATCGATTCGTCGAGCATACATGTGCGAGGACTAAGGGGCATATGGATAGGTCGATGTTGCGGAATGAAGACAGGTATCCGGACCCTGAAGTGTTCATGCCAGAGCGGTTTTTGCGGGAGGATAGTACTCTAAACGACGACAAGCTCCCTGGATATTTGCATTCGGTCGTGGGATCTAGTACGCTATTGGTCGTTCATATTGTTCGTGTTTCTGATGGTCGCCGTTCTCGTCACCTAGAGCAGTATCCATGATCCTTGTTGACCCGGGGCTTTGGCAGCCATCCGCTTCCTTTCCCATGTGGACTGGTCACAAGGGATGAAGGAGTGTGAGATGTGACCTTATTTGTTTCATTTTGTCTTCCATATCCAACAGAAGTGCTGGAATGAGGTGTCGAGTCCAGGATGTGCTTGCCCCTTCGACAGTCTGTCTCGATTCTCCTCTGCATGGTCTCAGGGCAGTTTCTTCTACGCTCACTCGGGCTCACTGAGTTCTGTCCGTCCGAAAACGGGTGCACGTTTTGATCTCACCTAATTGTGCGTGTTTGTTACTGGCAGGAATATGCTAATTGATTGCAGATCGAAAAGGAGCTCCTGCTTGGAGAGAATGCATGCGGAAGCAGAGCAGAGTGTGACAGTTGAAACACCGGAGGCTCTATACCGCTATGTACCTGCCAGGCACGCTGCAGCTGAAACAACTCCTACTATGTATGATAAGTACCGGGTGTACAGTGGATTGCAATTGTTTGCATCCCAAGGGCCAGGGTTTTCACCCCAACAACCATGATCGTAGCGCTAACTGTACTCGCAGCTGTCCTGATCGCCGTCGAAGGGGCGCGGAGGTTCAGACTCTGGCAGTCATTAACACCATCTGCCCCACTGCCGCTCCCACCGGGCCCGAAACCGCTCCCGTTTATTGGGAACGTATTCGGAATGAACAGAGACGCACCACATCTCACCTACACAGAGTGGTCAAAGACTTACGGTACGTCGCCGCATGCATATTGAAATAGTAGTCCCGAAAACGGCACTGACGTGCGATTATTGGACAAGGCGACGTCGTCCATATGAACATCTTGGGCCAGACCATCATCGTATTGAGCTCGGAGGAAGCCTCCGTCGAGTTACTCGAGAAACGCTCGAAAAAGTACTCTGATCGGCCGGCGGTACCCACTGCAGACATGTGCGTTCTCGTTGCTGGCAGCTGTCGTCCTCAGTGTCAATATATGTGTGCTAACGTGGACCGGCATGCCAAGGTTCGGACTAAAAGACCTTACTGCTATGGTTCGGTATGGACCCACATTCAGGTTGCATCGACGATTATTCCAGCAAGTTTTTAACGCGAACGCGGCATTGACTTATCGCCCGAGGCAACTGCAAAAAGCGTACGAAATGTTGACCCATCTGCTAAACAATCCGTCATGCTACGCTGAGCATTTTACCACGTGGGTTTTTATGTCGCTGGTCTTATGCAATAAGCTCCTCACACCACCAATACTCAGGTTCTCTACTGCCGTTGTCTTGGAGGTAACATATGGATATAATGTGGTGGGAACGAATACATTCTCGACCTCGATGCAACGAGCGGCAGACGCTGTGCTCAGTGTGTCCACACCAATAATTATTGTGGTCTGTACTGTATTTCCGTTCGGTTGGTCATTTTCGTCCGATATGGTGGTCATTCCTTACGTTCGCATGGTGTAGTGAAGAGATTCCCCGCCTGGTTTCCCGGGATGGGATTCAAGTCCGACGCTCCGGAATGCCGGCGCCTGGTGTCTGAAGCAATCAATGGACCGTATGCATGGACTCAACGACGTGTCGTATGTTCAGAACTTGGTGTTTTTGTGCCTGTGCGTAGCTAATGATGAATTCAAGGCCGAAGGAGATGTGACACCGTCCATGGTCGCCGATGCCATCATTCGGTATCGTTTGGATGATGACTCGAGCGATCCCGAGCTCGTGAAGGCGGTAAAATACTCTGCAGGAACGCTGTATACAGGTGATCTCGATTATTCCAAAATGCATGCATTCGGATTGGATGCTGACGACATCTGCAGCCTCAGTTGAAACGGTCTGTCTTACCGGGCCAACATGCGAGATCACCTAGTGACGTTCTGCCTATTCAACAGACAAATGCCGTGTTGATCACATTTATTTATCTGATGATGAACCACCCGGAGACGCAACGCCGTGCACAAGCTGAAATCGACAGCATTGTCGGACGACAGCGATTACCGAATTTTGAAGACAAACCATCATTACCGTACGTTGATGCCGTGTTGCGAGAGACGATGAGATGGCATCCAGTGGCGCCTGTCAGTGCGTTAGCCTCCCATGCTTGGTCTCTGGATCTGTTGACATGTTCGAGGAGCTCTTCACGCGACATCGGAGGATGACGTCTACAGAGGGTATTATATCCCACAGGGTGAGTAGCATATTGGATCTTGCAGCGACTCTTATTGACGGAGTTGTGGCAGGTTCAATGATCGTGGCCAATATCTGGTAAGGGCGTTATCGGGCGCGTGCTCAGGATGATGTTGATCATCACAGGGCTATCTCACACAATGAGCTGAGGTATCCGAACCCTGACAAGTTTATGCCAGAGCGATTTTTGCTGGAAGATGGTACATTGAACGACGACGACATTCCGTGGGTGTTTGGGTTCGGGCGTCGAATTTGGTGCGCGACCATTGATGCCTGCTCGTGCCTTGTCTAACTTCGAGTTGGCGTGTAGTCCAGGGAGGCACGTCGCAGTTGTGACGCTATGGTCCGCGATGGTGTGCATGCTGGCGATGTTCAAGGTCGAGAAGACGGAGGGGTCCGACAAGGTGACGTGGGCCACGGGGATGGCATCGTGCGTGGCTGCTCCGACTCGGAGTGAAGTTGACCTCGATAACGCATGATTTTTCTGACTCTTTCAGACACCCGTTCCCGTTCCCATGCAAGTTCATCCCGAGAGATGAAGAAATGGACGACGGGAAGCTGGCGTCGCTGATTCATGCCAGCCGTGTTGACTTATGACTGTATACTGATCGTGACTTCGTTTTGATGCCGATGCTCCATCATATGCACCCTCTACCTTCGCTCTATATTTCTCTTATTACCTTCTCTTTTCTTGCTCTTTCTTCTCGTGATGGCGTAGCAATGCGCCCACCTTATCGACACACACCTTTTTGCCTCCCCTTCTTCTCCCTCAGCTTATTCTTCCACCGAGCTGAGTAATGTCGTATAGCCTCTATAAAGCCGAGAGCGCCAACTTGGAGTGCGAGTAAACATTTAATTTTAACTAGGACGACATGTTGCAACTTGCCATTCTCGACCTGGGCACCCGTACAATAAACCGACAACGCATCCGTGTTGCGCCGAACCATACTGTCACTACACAATCGGACTCTGAGACGGTAAGCGTGCGTTCCTCATTAAGATCTAAGTATGTCGAGGCAGAGACGAGCGAAAATGCGACTTCCGACATATCCGGCAAACAAACTCTCGTTACATCACACTGAGTGCGTAAACTCAATCATCTCCTTCGTATATAAGGTCATTAAAAACAATATACCCATCAGTCCAAAATCCCGCTTTAACCCATTTACCTTTACCACGTGCTCGGCCTGGAAACCGTCCAAGTAAAGCATCCCGAATTTACGATTCGAATTGTTCAGCAAAGAATATTCAAAAACACGATAGAACAACCAACTCACCCAAACGTCCCGTTGACCGTCCAAAGTGGCGTCGCTTGCCCGTCGGCCGTGTTTAAAAATACGGTGTTCCCCCACCACTTGGCGATGTTGTTCGCCCCGATCGCGCCGTTCATCGGGTATTGTAGACAGAAGAAGATAAGGATGATCGAGCATGCCAGGCCCGTATCCAGCGCGGCCGACAAAACGTCTATGTATGGATTCGGCAAAAAAAAAAAGAGGCAGGGGCAAGCGTGCGTGAGTGGCGAACGGGTCGTCGGAGACGAGATGTGTACGTACAGTTATACTTTGTCCACCAAGAAAAGTGGCGCCTCCGGATGACGTATTGGAATATGAACCCAACGATGCCCCACGTCACATAGTTGACGGCGGACGCGGGCGGGATAGCTCCAGTTCCGTTGAAGATGACGGGGAAGCTGCGAGGAACGTGTCAGTGAATGCATAGTGACCCACCCTCCAGGCCAGCGCGGGAGTGGTATAAATAAGAGACGAAAAGCACGAGGACGTACTTAAGATAACGGATCCAACTGTTAGGCCACTTCTTTTGCAAGAACCAGGCGATGACCGGGCAAATTGCGCCGAGGAGGAAGAACCAGACAAGACCGTAGTACACTTGACCGCTCGAGAACTGGCGCTGAGGACCGATCACGCCCCACTGTTGAATGGATCGTGATTAGAGCGATTCGGGTCCAGCGTTAGCCCCACATTTTGTTTTTAGTTATCGTTTCGAAATATTGAGCATTCAACGACTTACAATAATAGAGGCAGTACCAAATACTTGCGTGCTCGGGCAGATGAACCCGTCCTTTTGCGTAGTACTACACATGTCGGGAATGTTGGTAAACATCCAGGCCTGGACACCCAATTGGACTGTCCCGGCAATCACTGTGGCGACTATCTGGCCCCAGAACATCGTCCGGGGAGGAATCTTCATGTAATGACCGAGCTTGAAGTCGGACGCGAACTGGAGCGCCTGGTACATCGTGATATACCCCCACGTCTTGAACATCATCATCGCAAGCGGACGACCCGGGAGAGCATAACCGATGATTAACTCGGTGATAACGTTAAGACCGATCTGCTGGTTCGTGATGGCTTGAATCATGCCGATGGGAATGATGTAGAAGAAAGCGATGACGAGAGCCAAGACGAAACCCCATACAGGGAAGTCGGTTGGCCAGACCTCGATGCAGACGACTCCGAATACAAACATAATTAGAAAGACGGTAATGTACCACCACTCGGGGACTGAGCGATACTTGGACATGAGACGCGCATGTATGTCGGGCTGTTCGTGGAGAGCTCGGCGTGCCTGCGTCCATATCTGCTTGCGGAAGAACAGGATGGCGTGGACGATTGTAGCTGTGATGGACGCAAACGAAAGGCCGTACGAAAGTGCAAACGTGGTCGATAGGAATAGAGGACTGTATTCATGGTAAGCAGTGAGATTAAGCGTGTTCTCTGGCGTGAGAATCTTTGAGACATTGTAACCAACACCCGTGTTGTCGTACGACGTCCGAGATTGCATGGGCATGTATAAGCCATACCAAGTGTTTGTGAAGTGGAGGATTGGCGTAACGATCCAGAAAAAGACAACGAAACCGGCGACAACATTTGCCTCTGCCCACCACGGGGAAGCGAGTGGACTGAGAATATAAGTGATCTGAGACCAATCAAAAGTGATTAGACTCATTCCCAGACCACTCTGATAACCAAACATCTGGTTGACGACGATGTTATCCGGGACGATCCAGCATACCCAGGTGAAGTAACTGAGAGCCTGGAAAAGATAACCCGGGAAAAAGTACCAGCACAAGCCACCGAGCCAAACGTATGTGAAGAATCGGCCACGAGAGATACCTCCACGATTTCCCATACCCGAATATGTTTGGGCATGCAAAGTATTAAAGAGTGCGCAGTTTACCAAGTTGGCGGGCCAGACTGAAAACTTGGATCAGGACGTAAGTAGTTGGTGAGCACGCATTCTCACGCACTCATTGAAGGGGGTTCCACAAGGAAGCGACGCATGACACCTCCTAGAGAAAAACCGATCATCTGTGTGGACATGACCATCATCCATTGGACTTGGCGGGGATGTCAAAATAGAATGGAAAGCCTTGTTCGAAATAAGTACGCACAGCCAAAATTGAACACCTGATGATAGTACACTCTTTGCACTGCGACGATGTCGGTCTAGGAACTCTAGTAAATGAAGTGTATGACTAGAATAAAATTAAACTTACAGCATATGCTGACTGATACCCGACAGTTGCCATGATTGTGACCAATACGTGTTCTTTCATGGTGAATGGACCGGGGTTGATAGAGATGCCAAATATCTTCCAGTTTGGCACGATCTTTGCCCATAGCTGGCCCATCGGAAAAGAAAGGAGCTGAGCAACGTTGTTGGAGACCGTGACAGAAGGGTATCGGAAGAAGAAAAATTGGTTCAGGCCTGGCACGACGATTGACCATATAATACCTGCGGCGATGAATCAACGGAGCCCTGATGAAGATGCATCCGGGGAACCATTACATACCTAGAACCCATGCACGAAAGGTACCACAAGGAATGGTAGTATCGTCCGTGTTTGCGACAGCGGATCGCACCTCGGGGTAGGGGGAGTCATCCTCTACCGAGGACAGTGAGAGATCTTCAGCATGATAGAATGTGATACTGACCGAGCACTCCTACAAGCGCCTCCTCCTTATTGAGATTGGGATCGTCGAAGTCCTCGAAGGGAATAGTCTCCCTCAGGGTCGCTAAGGAGGCAGTGTGGGCAAGCGTTGGTAATGTAGAGGAGTGAGCCGCTCACCTCCCACCTTCTCCTTTTCTGCAGAACCAAGGCTATTGCGTTCCTCGTCAGTTAGCATTGGAGGTGATGGGGGAATGGGGGTGCAGGAAACCGATCGTGCGACTGGCCACCTTTTGTAGGGAGTGCATGGGTCATTTGGATGATGACGGAAATAGTATTAATAGCTTTGGACGCAGAGCGCTCGCCCCCGATTTGACCTTGAAGACGGATTTGGAAAGGGTCTAGTCGGAAGCACTTGGTGCTGGAAATACTCATCCAACCGCACACACTCCTTCTACGGGAGAAACCATGCGGTACATAGTTGTCACATGTTGATAAGCCCAGCTCCACCACCAGTATTTGATACGGTATACTTGCACATGTGGATTCCTTTGGAAGTGAGGCAGTCATTGCGCACGGCGTCCGCACAAGCTCTGTTGCTCGCTCCGAGTACAAGTTGCTGTCACTTTGCTCAGCCGGTGGCGGTGAACTTCGGACGAACTTGATGTGTGATGCTTCCGCGTTCCTGAGTTGTGATTCAAGTCGGGAAGTAACTAGGCAAGTTTCGCAAGATCCCAGTATGTGTGAACATTGAATATTGATGGCTACATCAGCAAATCTTACAATTCAGACACGCTGTAGATGTGCTTTGTTGGACCAGAACAACAAAGTCTGACAACGCCACAACAAGCGTATACGTACCTCTGCTCGTGATTCGTACAAAGCCACTAACCTATTATGCGCTGTCCGTCAAGAAATCGTCGTTCAGCATGTATTCCCATGCATGAATGCATACCATGGTCGTTATCGGAGAGGCTGCCGGCTAAGCTGGGAACCAGAGGAGATTGATTGCGCCAAGAGTAACACCGTATGCACCACCGGCCCGAGTGCGGGTGGCTCATCCAATTCTGCATCCTGAGATCAGAGCAAGTACGCCATGTCCCCTGCTTGGCGCGAAAGGCGGAGATAAACCTTGTAACGCACGGACATTTTTGCTGTGTGGGTGGGAGCTCAAAGAGTATTTTGATACGAGATTATGACCTACAAACAAGGTACCTTGTCCCTGTCCCTGTCCCTGCCTCTTCGACGATTGCAAGTATGATTAGCGGCATCGATTCTGAAGAGTGAGCAAGTAGGGGTAGTATGCACTGCTTTCAAGTTACTTGAACTATATGGCATTTTTCTAGTTCGGTGACATTAGACCGCCATCGAACCATGTATGCATGTGCAACCAGCTACGTCATCAAGCTAGCTGCTAAAGGAAAACGCCTGCCAGGAAAAAGGTCGCAAAGTGCACAAGCTGCGAAAATTGAAATACCGCTGGCGCCGCTTCACGTATCTCCGCAAGCTCGAGTTACGCTTGCCAAATATTTTCTTCCACGTCTGCGCGTACCTTTACAATATGCATCCTCCCGCGCTCACAGTGACGGTGGGTAAAGACTGGTCTCCCGAAAGCAGTCCCGGATCCCTCAGCAAATAAATACGAGCTTGATTTCGAAATAAAGAAGGCTGCAGCGACTGCGATTGGAGAAACTGCAGCGGACTCATCTTCGACTTATCGAAGCCGGCTTCTCCAAGATCTTGGTGCTTCTGTTGGCTGACCATCATCCAGCATCAAAACGACAGCACACTACATAGAAGACTGGCTTCAGTCACCCCCTTGCATCAACGTGGACAAGACTGACGTTTCGCTCAACATTCGGTCAGATGATAACCCAAAACAAATGAATGAGATAGTACCTGATTCCCATTCTTATCCTAAATGTCCCGTAGCTAAAGAAGTCTTGCAGCAATTCGGTGACGGGATCAATGTGTATCGGACGTTCTGATCGTAGGGAAGCCCAGACAAAACCTCAACCTGCGAGCATTCGCTGTAACCCTTGTGTGTTTTACAAGTTGCGGTGGTCGACTCCCTCGTGCCCTGTGCCTCACGTGCTCCATCCACTCCCCATAATAATCGTAGAATTTTGAGTGAGTACATGGAGAGAATCTCAATGAATCAATAGCCCCGAAGTCACTCCAGCCATTGTCAGTCACCGGTCATTGATCATCGATCTCCGTTGTATGGCCAAAGTTGTATGGTAAGTAATTATCAGGAAATTTAATTATGCATTCTCTTCCTTTCCGTTCCGTCCGTTCGCGCGTTTCTGTCATGATGGCAAAGCGGGGCCGTCAAGTCACGGGCCGGCCGTTTATCTCGCACAGTGGCGCAGTGATGGCGGAGGTGCCATGAATATCGATGGGCCAGATAACTACATGCAACGAAGCATTTCGGATCCCTATCTATTTTAAGTAAAAATACAAGAACACGCAGGGACTTGTATGGATTAACATTGTTTAACAGTGAGTCTCAAGCGGAGTCAGGCTCGATCTCAGCACATGAAAGGGACCCTAGATGACCAGCCATAGTATGACTTCAGCTGCCTAATCAGTCTACTATGGAGACGCTGGACCCAGATACTTCAAAATTCCCGGCCGTATTTGTGAACTCAAGTTATGGTCTCGCAATCTAATCAGATAATAATGATCTTAGACTGCTTACATAAGATAATGGCCACGTGGCACGCCCGAAGTCTTAGAGTCAGACATCGAGCTCCGTTATTCTTTGTTTTCTCTTCTAACCGACTTAAAGCGGATAATCTTGGTCATGGTGAGACCAACAAATGCAGCGTTTCCCGGTGCTGATCTGACTTTTACGACGATTGCTATACACTCATACCACGACCGCGATAGTCTGCGCTGTTCAACTTCCAATCCCTCCTGCTCGTCATCTTGCTTATGATTTGCACGTGCACGTACGTGCGCGCTGTCGCGCCTCGTCTGATAGACAGGAATAAAGACGGGTACGAGCCTCCTCCTTCTCTAGCGTATCCATACATTGACGAACAAATATAGGATCTTTGGCTTGTTCTTCATGTCCGCTCGCATAGGTACGTCTTCCCCTCTTTTCGACGTGTAAACCAACGCCGCACCAACGCCGGTACCGACTTCGGAATTCGATACGAAACAGGTGAACGTCTGTCGCCATATGTGGCCCTGGCATGCATGGCCATGGCCGTCACCATTCTACTACAATAGTTCGCCCGCTTGCCGCTGTCATTTAGCCTTGTTCTATTCCTCGGGTTTCGTCGTCGTAAAGGAGCGTCGTCCGTTGCCCACTCTCCGCCCACACACTTATCCAATACACATCGTCCCAACCTCGCGCAACCACTACTATCTTGTTTTCTGCAACAAAGTAAACGGTATGATAATATAGTCAAAAAAAGAGGAAATGTTGCGGCAGTGGAACGAATATAATGCAGTAGAACAGCTCAAGCCCCCAATATGATGTTCAACACCCTTTTTCTCCTGTCAATTGCTACTTGGGGAGGCACATCTAAAATGCATCCCTCCCCTCTCCCACTAGCGTCCCTATAGATGGCTAACTTGATGAAGGTTCCATCCTGCTTGCTATGCGTCAATATCGCGGGCGAGACGACCAGCCTCGTTTGTCCCGATCGTGATCATAATCATGGCGGTCGTGTTTGCTCGACCGTCTGTCGTCGGAATAATTACGTTCCTTGTAGTTGGTATGCTCCTTGCCGCTGCCATGCGATCCTCGTCGACTGCCGTCCTGGTAGGTCCCGCCCTCCGAGGACGTTGATCTTGACGGGAGGCCGTGAGGTTCCGGACGCATATTATGCCTGCTCGGAACGTTTATACTCATGGTGGAGATGTCCGGGCGTGGTGGAAGGGGATGCGCACCCGCCGACGTAGGAGTCGACGGGTTCGGAGTAAATGGTGGGGGTGGCTGTTGCTGTTGTTGTGATGGTGGGTGGTATTGTTGTTGTGAGGCCAATGGAGACGTCACGTAATGCGGCGATGGCCCAGGCGCCTGGTTATTCGGATTCGAGCGTGGATCCACGATGCCTCCGTTGAGAGACCCCTGTGGTATAAAACCTTGACTGCCATATCCCTGGGATACGTATCCCGAGTTATTGTTAAGGCTGGTACCACCACCTCCAGGGTGAACAGTCCCAGACCCAGGAATCGACATGGGCATCGCGGAATGACCCGCTTGTCCGCTCGGGCCCATGCTTGCATTTTGCCCAGATGGTACTATTGCTGTACCCACAACACCCGAACTCTGAGCGAGTTGCGGAATCTGCAAACGCAACGATTCTAATACCCCTGCAAGCTGCGGGGGGATAGGACGTGCCTGGCTCTGACCTGGAATTGGGGGCAAATTATGCTGCTGCTGTTGGGACCATGCCCGGGGTTGCGTTGGTGGCCGCAGTGAAGGTGAAGGGTGGGGAGCAGCAGGCCTTTGCGGAAGGTCAACTGGTGGTGGCATTTGGGATGCAAGAGCATTTGTGCCAAGGGAAAGCCTGTCTTCGCTGCCCCGGCCCACAGGAGACGATGCGGAAGTGACAGAAGTGAGGGACGCCTTGGCGGCACGAATGGGAGCTAGTCTGTCAACAACAGACAAGACAACTGGGGAGTTCAGCGAGTTGACCACCGGTTGCGGTGATTCTGCCTTCACTATCGAACCAGTCTGTAAAGCCGAGGGGATATGGGGAATGGGTTTTGGTGTACTGTTGTTCGAATGGATCTGACGACCATTCAAGGTTGGTGGTGGTGGTGGTAGTGGTGGCAATGGATTGCTCGGTGTTAGTGTCGCGCCTGTACGGGAAATTGATTGTTTGGCGGAGACAGGAACACTTGGCAGCGAATCACTGGTTACGGGTGACTTGGACGATTGTGAAGGCTTTGCAATCTGGCTAGTTTTAAGCACAGGTACGGCTGCTGCTTTCTTTTCACTATTTATCTTGGGTTGCTGTGATGTAGATTTTTGTTTTGATGGCTTGGGAACTTGATTACAATCAGTTTTAATCGATGAAACATTTTTCCGAGGGTGGGAACAACCAACCTTCAATAGGTGAGACACGTTTTGAGGATTTCGCAATGGGTATAGAATCCGTGTCAGAATCGTCAGAATACACAGGTCTTTTGCGTTTGACAGCTTTTGCGGCCTTGGCGATCGCTTGCACAGCAGGTTTGTCACCTTCCCCATCGCTCTTGAGTTCAGAAACTTTGATTTTTTTCGTGATGAACTCCGTTAAATGTTTCGTGACGCGCGTGTTCGACCGGATGTCCTGATGAGATGCACGCACGTCCTTCCTCATCTTCTCTATAGCAGACGATGTCTGCGTGAGCGACAGTGTCTGCCTCTTCAGGTAAATCAACAACCCGATCATGACGAACTCGATCGGCGAAACGCGTGTCGGCCGATTGAGCGATCCACTGTATTTCTTGTCACGCGCTAACGTTACAAAGATGCGAAAAGTATCGTGCAGATCGCCACGAAGTTTAGCCGACACGGGCTGCGTTTTCTGGAGCCATTTCTCGAGTGTCTTGGTGCCTGGAATCGTCGTCTTTGGGTAGCTTTCGATGAGATATCCGATAGTAGCAAGACACTGAAAGTCCCGTCCACGGGCATGACCCCAATCGAGATAACCTTCGAAACCCTCTTCACCAAGAACTTGGTTTTGGATGTCGCGAATGACCGTGGACCATGGGCCAACAAGTGCTTGTAGTCGTTCTTTGTTCGGTGAATCGTATCAAGATCTGAGTCAAATGATCAAACGAAACACACCTGCAGGTGTGAGCGCAACACCTAATTGAACCCTCTGGGTACGAACTAGATCAGTAATTCATCTAACATGCAAAGATGCAGGCTTGCCTGGAAGATTTCTCGTTCTTGGTCACTGTCCAATCCCTGGTATTCAACGCACACAATCTGCTTGTTTGAAAACAGGGTTCTCAGCTGCTGAGGGAGAAGCTTGCGTCTTGCATTCGTCGCACTTGATTTGAACCAAAGCTTCTCGTTGGTGAATCTACGAGGAGGAATTCAGTTGAAAACAGACAAGTGGGACAATCGATGTGAAACTTACGAATCCTTATCTAGTCGCCACGTAGAAAAAATGAGCAAGGGGCGCCAACCTTGACTTTACAGACGAAAACTGACGCGGTATCTATATTTGAAAGAACGTGAGGGAACGAATGTTACTACTAGGCTGGACACACCTGGCCATCAAAGAACCTTCGCCGGAATAACGGGTATGAATATATACGCAGAAAGTCAATCACGGAATATGTACCTTTGGATGGAGGTCAGACGTTGTTTTCCATCTATGCAAGTCCGCAATTCACTCCCGTCGTCTTGAACTGTCACGGCTTTGCATTTTGTCATGAAATCTGACAGAAGAAATTCGAAATTTTGACTTACCAAAAATTATCGGGGGTATATAGTAGTTACGGAGTACTGAGTCGATTAGTCCAGACTGTTTTTCCTCTTGCCATACGACATCTGTTGGAACGAGCTTCCGTCAGATCCTGCCTAAACATACCGAATGCTCTCCGAAAGGAGATGACTTACCGCGTTGATATTCTGGATCTAGGTCTATGGAGTTGTCAATGATCTGGTCTACCATATGGGGAGCCATTAGCACCGGGAGGCAGGACTCGATGTGCATTGGGCGGACCATAAAGAGATTTAGCGGTATATTGTGCAGTCCGGGGAGCACGGAGAACGTTGGTGACTTTGTACTCTTTTGCTGTTTTCTTAGTTTTGGAAGCGCGCTTCGCAAGTGGTACGTCATCGTCTTCGCTGGAGAGATCGGTCAAATCTGAAAAATCCGAAAGGGACATTCTCTGAAACACTGCGGTGTTAGAATCGTTTGGACCCCTGCTAGAATGGACAAAGGGTCATACCTAGTCTAAGATTCGTGGGACGAAGATGGTTAATTGCAAGCATAGTTCAAGGGTGGGTGGCTTACAGATTACCGTGCAAGCAATACCGTTCACGTCGATCCTGGTCAAGCGTGTGGATATTGGAATGGTCCTGGGGAGAGTAGAAGATGCGTCAATTGCGGTCCAACGTGGGGCGTGCACAACCTGGGGAATGCCGTAGATTGTGCAGAAATTCGTTGACAGTTTTTGCTCCAAACTTCCTTTTCCGTCAGTTTCAAGCAGGTAGGACAATTGGGAGAAGAGCCTGTTGTACAGCAATTATCTGGTGGTGGCCAAGGAAGGACTCGATGCCACGTTAAAGCTTATCACCGATATCACAAGCCATGGGAACTGAAGCGCTGGGAAACAAGCGCCAGCCCCTTCCAATTCCCATCGCAGTATTTCCCATGAATCTACGCCCAATCATCAATCACGTGACCATAATATTTAGGCTCCGTTTGAATCTCGAGACGCGTCGCGTCGCGTCAATGGTGTTAGTAAACGCTGACAATCATGCGCATTGAGGAGCTCGTATTAGAAGGCAAGTGCAACAATTCAGTGGAATTGTGGTCTAATATCACTGCGCAGGGTTTAAATCGTACCCCGTACGGACGCAGATAACGGGATGGGATCCTTCGTTCAACGCTATCACGGGCTTGAACGGCTCAGGCAAGTCGAATATCCTGGATGCTATATGTTTCGTTCTCGGAATTACGAACATGGCTCAGGTGTGCAAGTTTTTCCTTGGGTCAAGCTGAGCCTAACCACCCGCCTTGTTTCTGCAGATGCGTGCGCAGAACCAGCAGGACCTCATTTACAAACGCGGGCAAGCGGGCGTGACGAAAGCGAGCGTCACCATCGTGTTCGACAATTCAGATCGAGAGAAGAGTCCCGTCGGGCTAGAGGATTATAAGCAGATCACTGTTACCCGACAGGTCCGCTATTCGCGTCAATGTGATGCTTGCTAACTGACTGATGAACACAGATCGCGCTTCCCAACATATCGAAGTACCTGTTGAATGGGCACAAGTCTACTCAACAAACGGTTCAGAATCTCTTTCAGAGCGTCCAGTTGAACATCAATAACCCCAATTTCTTAATTATGCAAGGACGCATAACCAAGGTTGGTTGTATTCCTCTTCTCAAAATGCAACGTTTACATGATATCACAGGTCCTTAACATGCGACCGCAAGAAATACTTGGTATGGTAGAGGAGGCCGCCGGTACCCGCATGTTTGAAGAACGCAAGGATAAGGCAAAGAAAACCATGGACAAGAAGGATAAACGTGTCCAAGAGCTCCAGTCGATTCTTGACGAGGAGATTTCGCCAAAGCTGGATAAGTTTCGTATCGAGAAACGGCAATTTCTCGCCTGGCAGAAGGAACGGACGGAACTAGAGCGGATCGGCCGTATGCTGCGGGCGTGGGATTGGACCGAAGCCAAGGAAAAGCTGGAGAAGGCCGGAGAGGATGTTCAAGTCAAGGAAGCGGAGAAGGACGTTACGAACGAGCAGAGGAAGAGGCTGATGGAGGAATGCAAGGCAGCGGACCGGGAGCGGGAAGGGATCAATAAGAAGCGCGAAGCAGAGCGGAAGAAAGGCGGGAGGTTAAAGAAGATGGAAGAAGAAGTCGCAGAGTTGGACAAAGAGCTCGAGAAACTCAGTACTCAAATCCAGTTGTCGGATGGCAATATCAACGAGGAGCAGAAGAGGGTCGCTTCCTCTCGGGTCGAACTTCAAAGTTTGCGCGATTCACTGGAGGACAAAAAGGGTCAAGTACGCCAGCTCGAGAACGCCTATCAGAGCGTGAAGACCTCATATGACGCTACCAATGCTACCCTTGCCAATTCGGAGGAACTTCTTCAAAACCTCTTGACCGGTCTCTCCACGTCCAACACTGGGAATACTGGAGGTGGTTATATGGGCCAAATTGCCGAAGCCAAGGCACGTCTGGCACAGGGTTCCGCTGAGGAGGAACAAAATCGTATGAAGCTCTCGATGAACGAGAAAGAGTTGAAAACGCTTGAAGCGAAATGGAGGGACGTGGAGAAAGACGCGCATCGAGGACAGCAGAACCTTGCCAAAATGAAGGGAGAGCTTGACAAGTTGAAACGCCAGTTGACGGAATGTGGTTGGAGCGCCGAGCAACAACAAGGATTCGATGTCGAGATACGCACCGCTCGAGGTGAAGTCAACCAGCGGACGCAGGTGAGCGCAACGTCTTCAATGCTTGATAGTCTTTGAGACATGCTTGCAGGACCGCGACGCTGTCAAAAATCGTCTCTCTAACCTGACCTTTGACTACACGTCACCCTACCCATCTTTCGACCGTAGTAAGGTCAAAGGCTTGGTCGCCACGTTGACCTCTATCCCTCCTGAACATGCCAACAAGGCAACAGCACTCGAGATTGCTGCGGGTGGCAAGCTATACAATGTCGTTGTTCAAGACGAGCGCATTGGGAAGGACCTTCTGGAGAAGGGCAGGCTCAAGAAACGAGTCACGATCATACCTCTCAATAAGATTAATGCTTTCACGCTCTCTGCGCAGGTATGCACCCAGTTCGATACAGCCAACGCTCACCATGTCAATCCACGACCCAACAGAAACTAGCAAACATTGAACATCTCGCTCCTGGGAAGGCAAGCGTCGCACTATCGCTCATTGGTTACCCAGAGGATGTTGCTCGTGCTATGGCTTACGTTTTTGGTGACACAATCATTTGTGCAGACGCCGAATCTGCTAATGCCGTCACGTTTGGTGCCAAGGTCCGCTCCGTGACACTCAACGGGGATGTCTATGATCCGTCGGGCACGCTCAGCGGTGGAGCACCACCTAGCGGGAGCGGTATGTTGCTGAGGGTTCAAGAGCTGCTAGACGCAGAGAAGGCATGTGATCGGGCGAGAGCTCGACTAGCAGAGATGGAGCGAGGAGAGGAAGCGGGACGAGAGCGGAGAGATCATTGGAAAAAGCTCTCGAGGGATGTGGAGATGAAGGAACACGAGCTCCAGTTGTTGGACGAACAAGTCGGAGGAAGCAACGCAGCGAGGGTGAGAGAACATCGCTTCCTTTGTATGATGGGACGACCTGATGTGACATTCAGCTCGGCGCCGATGTTGAATCTCTCAAAAAAATTATCATCGAACTTCGAAGTGCTGTTCAGGCCGCCAAAGATAAGCAAAAGGCTGCAGAAGAGGATATCAAGAAGCTCGAAAAAGATATGCGGGAGTTCAAGGACAATAAAGAGGGCAAGATCAGCGAGCTCAAAGTGAGAGGCCTGTGTATCGTGGTTCATCGTGCTTACTATACTTCACGTAGAGTGAGATCTCGAAGCAAAAGAGTGCTCTTCAGAAGCAAGCTGTGGTGGTAAAGACACGGCAGAAGGAGCATCAAACAGCGACGTTAGAACTAGGTAAGCAAAAGTTTATAATCTTTTCACTGAATCTGATACTTTTCCACTTCCCTAGAACAGATGGAAGATGACATTCAGGCTGCAGATGCCGCGATTCGAAACGCCAACGCTCAGATCGATAAGATGCAGAACGACGTAGGCAGGATCCAAGAAAAGTTGGCTGAGGTTTCGGTGGGTCACATACACTTGGACAATGTATTTTTCATCTGGATACGTTCATGCAGGCCAAGCATGCCAAAGCGGAGGCGAAGTTGCAAGAAGAGCGTGCGACTCTTACTCATTTCGACAATGAGCTGAAAGCGCTCGACGACGCCATATCGAACCATAAAAAGGGTATTACCGACGCTGAACTGGAACTGAAGCGACTGGAGCATGAAATAGCCGCCCTAGAAAAAGAGAAGGTTACTCAGGCTGGCAACATAGCGAGTCTCGAGAAACAGTTTGATTGGATTCGCGAGGAATGCCAGTAAGTTGTCCTCCCGTCACCCACATCGAGTGTGTTACAAATTCGTATACAGGTCATTCGGGAAGGCTGGTTCTACGTATGACTTCAGCTCGGTTGATATCGCTGCTTTGTCGACCAAGGCGGAGGAGTTGGAGACACGGCAACGTAGCACGAAAAAGAAGATCAATCCCAAGGTCATGAACATGATCGAGACGTAAGTACTGCTAAACCGTTGTGCCTGGTTCCCCGCAGCTCACCCATAGCTGGTAGGGTGGAGAAGAAGGAAAATGAGATCAAGAAGATGCTGGCGACCGTATTGAAAGATAAACAGAAAATCGAGGACACGATCAAAGAGCTTGATCGTTACAAGCGTGATGCTCTTGAAAAGACTTGGGAGAAGGTCGATGGGTAAGTTCCTCTTCGTCGCGCGGAATGGGTTACCAATGCCATGCTCTGTAGTGACTTTGGTGCCATATTTGCTGAATTGTTGCCTGGAAACTTTGCCAAGTTACAGCCTCCGGAGGGACAAGACTTGATGCAAGGTCTCGAAGTGAAGGTCCGACTCGGATCCGTTTGGAAACAGAGTCTCACGGAACTGAGTGGTGGACAACGGTGCGCGATTGTCACTGGCGATAGCTAATTAAATTCTCACGGGACGAAAACGCAGTTCATTAATTGCATTGTCTCTCATCATGGCGCTTCTCCAGTTCAAACCTGCTCCCATGTATATCTTGGACGAGATCGATGCGGCGCTTGACTTGTCGCATACTCAGCACATTGGTCAACTCTTCAAAAACAGGTTCAAAGGCTCACAATTCATCGTCGTGTCCCTCAAGGAGGGTCTTTTCACCAACGCCAACGTGCTGTTCCGGACGCGTTTCCGGGACGGCACGTCTATCGTCGAACGGACGGTCGATAGATCAGGGTCCTCGTTATACCACAACGCACAGCAGGGCGACGGGCAGGAAAACCAGGGTTCACGGAGATCACGGCGAACTGCACAGTAGTTCTCCTGGTGGATGGGGAGGGTGTAGAAGTTACTTTATTCGTTATCGATGTTGTAGGCTATAGCCGGTTGTACGAGTACGTATATCATACTATCTCCTTGTCACCCTACACCGAGAGGTTGCACTGCACAATAATACGGCTTTGATGAATGCGTACGGTAAGCTTTTTCGACCCCCGCCGACAAACATTCAAAGTTTGAATATTATTATTACTGGCTCTCGTACAACCACTTATGCACAGCGTTAGTTGCTAGTAGACATAATAAACACCGAAACGACCACCCTACCAACTGACTGACTATTTATTTAGGGGCAAGTGATTCAGACCGGACCCTCGAAACACTCCTCCTGTCCCTCTTTCTTTTGCTCTTAGTATTGTTGGTTGGAATTAATGTGTTGAGATCAACCATTGTGGAATTGTGGGCTGTCGTCCGAGTCTGAACAGGTGATGGCAACTTCGTCGTGAAATCGTCGTCGCTTATCGACTCGGAAGTATCTTCCATGATTGTGCTATCGCTGCGAGACAAGAGATGATAAGAGTGAGCCACGACGACATGCAGGTTACAGAGGATCAACGCCAAAGCGACCTTGGGATTGGGAATAACTCAAAATCAATGGAGGCTGAAAGCGACTAGGAATGACTCACTTCAACGTTGATTCCTGTAACCATCACAAAGTATACTTTGAGGATCTGGCCAATGGTATGCAAAAGTGCTCCAGTGGCTAGGAGGACGCTGGATGCGAAGATGGACAGAATCATTCGTCTCTGACGTCTGGGCAGTCCAACTCTCCACAACATCCGAAGAGGAAGGATGATGAGAATCAAGACTGCGATACAATCGGCTGGACAATCCAATTACAGAACGAGCGTCAAGGGATTGGTAAATGCGCGAGATGGGGCCTACTTGTGAGCTGAAACATCGAAGTTGACGTGTTCATCAAACAGAACGGCTTTTCAGCCCCTGCTTTGAGTTTTTGAT
The DNA here is from genome assembly GCA_038090015.1 of Leccinellum albellum. Classification (NCBI taxonomy): domain Eukaryota; kingdom Fungi; phylum Basidiomycota; class Agaricomycetes; order Boletales; family Boletaceae; genus Leccinellum; species Leccinellum albellum. The sequence continues at coordinate 30,829 of JBBPLX010000065.1, forward strand.
ATCGCCAACTTGATGCTGAACAATCAGCAATCTTCTGGATGATAATCACTACCCAGCACACTGCGAAGAATACTACGCAGGCGGAAGTGAGCTGGAGGAGATGAAATCTTCCATAAATTATCCTGATGATTGAGAACAGTACGCTCATGCGCACTAACCTAAATCTATCAGGTCAGGTTAGGTCGTAACAATGAAAGAACACCAACACGGACGTCACGATACAGGTAAAGCCGATTGAGAAGATCCAAGTGTTTATGACGGACGCCAAGCCATCTGTAGACATTAAACATGAGTCTGCAATCGTGACCATCGGTAACCGTGAATCCAAACCAGCGAGCAAAAAGACCCATTGCACTACCACCCACGCCAGGCCCGTAAAGAACAACATGGCTGCCCAGGCGTCTTCCCACCAGAGGCGGCGGATTCTGAGACGAGTGTAAATTCGCCATACCGTTAATAGAAGCCCTAGAGCTTGAAAGGCGGTGCATGTGGCTGGAGTGCTTCATTGAACCTCCCCTTCTAAAACGCTGGGTTGGAATAGTAGTGCACATACCCCGCACGATGTATAGCGCAGTCAGCGTCATTGCAAACCTTGCCAATCAAGATAAGAAAGACAGCGAATATCAGTGCAAGGCTTGACGCACGATTCACACGCATATATATTGTGATGAAGATAAACTTCATTAAGCGAGAAAGTTGTCGGCATTATGAGTTGTGAAGGATCACTTCAAGTCTCACATTATTAAGGTTTGTCACCTTGCCGCCCGACGTATAGCTACTTGCGGTATTACCAGCATAGTACATATTGTACACGTGGCAAACTGGCTTCGTGAGATAACAAACGTGTCTAAAAGGCACACACCGCATTGACTTGCATTTTGATAAGTAGTAAAGGGTCAATCCCACGCTGGCAGGAAAAAAGGCATTTGTTTGGCCGCCTCTGGGATTTATTCATGCCAGTTGGTGAGAAGAAGGCTGACGGTCTGTGCCTATCCCTGATTCCAATGAGGGGGAGCTCTTTGGTGATGAGTCCTATCGCCTGGTCAGCCCGGACCAACTAACGCATGAGAAAAAAAAAATAAGAATCATGCTTCAGTGTCTCCGCTTATCACCATTTGATCGCACTACATGCCAAGCACCATAGTAAAGGACCCTTGATTTCCTTTTTTTTCCCCTCGCATTCGAAAGTTCTGATTGGAGGCGAGGCCTATGTGAGTGCGCAAGCTGGTAGCGTCGGCAGTGGGTTTGCTGAAGTATCAGATTGTTCGAATCAGGCCAGCGCGACATACACCAGTTTGTAAAGAAACCAGAGACAGGCCCAGATGAGGTCGACAGGTTAGCTACATAGTGCCGCAGTGCCAGCAAAGAATTTCATGAACACGTCCTCAGTGAGTCAGCAAAACTAATTGATAAAACGTACCTGAACCAGTTGGTGTCCCTTGTGGTACCACAACTTCATTTGAAGGTATATTGTGTCATATATGAATGGGCCAGCCTACTGGGTTGCGACTCGTCGGGTAACATTCAAGTTGGACTTTCCCCGGACCCCAAGTGCGTGAATTTCCGAGTCGAGCGGCGTCATCATTTTCCCACAGGCTAAGCGTCCCCAAGTCCACTTCCCTGACCGTTCACAAGCCTGCTAGACTGACAAAAACAGTTCTCGTGATTGGACTCGACGAAAAACCAAGCCTCAGACTCAGAGCTGCTAACCTGCAGATACATTCCAGATCGAAGCATATCTGATGGCGACGGCAAAAACATGATTTTGGTTATCGCTGAGACGTTGGTCATCAGTATCTCAATACTGGCTATGAACTACTACTCGAGATGCGGCAGGTACTAATATCGCGAGTTTGGAGGGGCCTTATTTGCGGCGCGATAGTAGTGAGATGCAGCGCATTCGGTTAACATCGCGCGGGGTGAACCATTGTCAAAGAGTTTACGCTCCCAGTGGCCATACGATTGGACGTCCCCATTGGATATTTATTAAGGTAAGTAGACATTGCTGCCAGGTGTTTCCGGCAGTGTAGTCAAGGGGCAGAAATGGTGGGTGAACTGATCCCCTTAATCTATAGAGTCCCAGTCATACAACTAGATCGAGGCGGACTCGCAGGGCTGTGGTCGTTGCATATGAGTTCGTTGCAACCATGCCGATAGGCTTCTCGCTTGTTAAATTTTATCTTCATCATCATATAAATGTCTGTGAGTCGTAAGTGGAGAGCATGTTCTCCATTCTTCCCGTCTCAATTTGCTAGGCTTGTAATGATGATGTCTGCAGTTTGTATTGTGCGAGGTGCGTGCACTGGCATTCGTTCCAGTGTGTATCTGAAGGCTCAACGAATTTTCCCAGTCGTGTGCAGTATTTTTCAAGCTCTAGGACTTCTGCTGACGGCATGGAGGATCTACATTCGTCTCAAAATTCACCGCTTTTGGTGGGAAGACGCCTGGGCAGCCATGTTGCTGCTCACGGGCCTGTTGTGGCTCATCGTACAATGGATATTTTTGTATACCAGTATGGATTCACGGATGACGGGCTGCGATCGCAGAATCACTCACGGTCATCGTCATATAGATGGTTTGACGTCCATTATAAACAGTTGGATCTACTCGATCGGTTTCACCTCCATCGTAACGTCCGCATCAGTATACTCCCGATATTGTGATTCCACCTGACAGTATGTATACAGGATAGTACGCATGAGTGTACTATTCTCGATCATCAGGATCATTCATGCAAGTCCTCGTCTACTGAGCTTCACTTATGTCTGCGTGGGGTTCTTTGCGGTAGTATGGATAATACTTGTGGTCCAGAAAGCTGTTCAATGTGCGGACCCGGGCTGGCACCACCAAAATATAAAGTCTGGGAAGCCGTTCTGTCGAATAAATGCACGCATCTCGATCTTTCAGTTCACAGGTAAGCTCCCTTCTCCCACTTTGACATACCCCTCGATACTGACAATCGGATTGGGGTGTTTAGTCGATTGTATTGCAGTCTTGATCCTTGTCGTGCTTCCCCTTTGCATGCTCTGGAGGGTTAAGTTACCCAGTCGTAAGAAGAGGATGATACTCTCCATCTTTGCCTCCAGTGTCTTTCTGGCCTCCGGAGCGCTTTTCCATATGATCGGCCAGATCCTCAACATATACTTGGTGATGATCGCAGGAATAAATGTCGAAGTACGTCTTTCGTGTCGTTTTGACTCCGGTATTTTTGAACTCATTCTGACCCCGTCCCAAGGTCGCCTTGGCGTTCATCGTTTGTAATCTACTTGTCGTCGTGACCCACATATATCGTTTACTATCTGCCGCCGGCATGAGTACGGAAGTTACCTCGACAAGTACGAGTAACGACGACGATTTCACCACGAGGCTCCCGAGGTCTGTTCAGACGACAATGCAGAGTCTCACAAGTGTCGACCTTGACATATCGCTTCCATCCTCGTACTCGAACTGTCAGAACACCTAAATGAAGGACAGTGCGAGTGTTCTGGCCTCTGGGAGGACTCGTCATGTTCAAGTTAGAGGGTCTAACTTGAGTGGAATTGCGTGCCACTCCCAGGGAGTATCTATTCTATGCATACTTGTAACCTGATGTGACATAGGTAGGCATGTAACTGTGATACCCTAGTAATTGCTTCATGGCTGGAATGTACTATTACTTACGACTCGGATGATATCGATCGGTTAAGGCCATTTGCAGGAAATCGGTGAAGTGATGATCTTGTGGGTCCGGGGTTGCCATTTTTGGGTATGTTGTGCCGTCAACGCAGCACTGCTTCAAAAAACTGCCAGCCTGTGTAGTTTCTGCGTCAAACTGTGACAGTCTAGTCAAGTCTTGCCACAATTGATCTGCCAGTCGAGCAAAAGTTGGTCTTTCCATGATTTCACTCCTTCGGCTGTCCCAATCCTTGCAGGCATCTACACATTACTACAGGCTTACAATGTCGCGCGGTCGTCGGCGTCGTGAGGAGCCTGGTGCATCCCACTGGGAACCACCGTACAGCCGTCCTTATGGAGATGGATACGGTCGGAGACGTCATGCACCGCCAACTGAATCGATCTCCAGTAGGGGATTCAACTATTGGCGGGACGAAGCCCTAGCCCCAAGTTCTCACCACCCTTATGCCCAGGGTCCATACCAACAGGAGGTTCGCGATGAGCGGTGGCACGACGACGGTCGTTCGTGGCGTCGCGAATCTTCGTATCCTAGGCGGGAACGTGACTTTGAACCCACCCACTACGCGGAGTCGTGGCGAGACAGGCGTCTTCCTCCTTTCGGAAACCCTCCACGCCGACGCCACTCGGCATATGCCCCACCGTCCCGCGCTCACCGACCTACTTTCTGTGAGAGAAGTCCTGTAGAGTCTGCTTTGCCACCCATGAGACCCGCTCCACCAGAACGGCCACGGAAAGCGTCGCCCCCACAGAGCCAACCTTCTCGGACCCCAAAACCAAGTCCAGCATACCTTTCTTTATCTGGGAAACCATCAGAGATCTTGCGCGACCCAGCGTCGACTCGGAAACTCCTCGTGCTGGATCTCAACGGCACTCTTCTCATTCGGTCACCCCGATCACGAGCTTCGGTATCGACGGGGCCGCAATTGCGTCCTGTACAACCACGTCCATATATGCAGTCGTTTAGACAATACCTCTTCTGCGCCGAGACCGAAGCGTGGCTGGATACCATGGTATGGTCGTCTGCGCAGCCGCACAGTGTGGACGATATGGTGAACAAGGTGTTTGGGCCCGCCAAGGCTGAACTAAAGGCAGTGTGGAATCGAAAGAGTCTCGGTCTGTCCGAAGCGGACTACAGTAAGTATTAATCTCTTTGATACGTCATCCATTTGTGATCGATAAAATCGTCTGTCTTACGCATCACCTGACTGGCGTTTTGTATGCTAGATCGGAAGGCGATCACGACGAAGGACCTTGCAAAGCCTTGGGATTTGTTTGCCAGTGCGAAACCGCCGATAGTCCATTCCGCACTCACAACGCTCTTGCTCGACGATTCGCCTCACAAGGCAGCAATTCAGCCCTTTAATCATGTATGCATACCCGAATACAATGGCACGAGGAGACAACAGGATATACGAGCCTTCCTAGCTACGAAGGAATCCAAGGATACGAAACGAAAGAAGAAAGCAAAGCAAAAGGATCAGATTGAGACGGCGTCCGATCAAATAAGTGCTGAACTAGCCCTTGGAAATGCTGTGTCAGGAACGGGAGAGAAAGAGCCATACGACGCAACCTTATTAGCAGTGGTCGGCATCCTGGAGGCAGTGAAGATGCAGAGCAATGTCGCGGGGTGGGTTCGCAAGGGTGAGCTATGGGCTACGCAGGAGAGGTTGAGCGAAGTTGGTGCGTTGGCTGTCCGTCACTATAATATCTCGTCGGCACTAAGGATAGCAATACACATTCTAGCCTCGAACGCATTCACGATCTCTGGGTCTGGAAACGACGCAAGTAGTTTGTCCAACCCTGCCGTAGCTCCGGAACAAGCTCCTGTACAAACAAAGATGTGGTTCGACGACACGTCGGTAATAGGTTATTGGATCACGCGGGGCCGAAGAGCGTTGATGGAGCTAAGCATTCCGGTCATAGATGGAGTAACGGCGTAGCAAGATGGATCACTTGAAGATGGTTTGCTTTCAACGAGGTGTTCAGAGACAAAATGATGATCCCTAGCTTTTGTTCAGAAAGGGCGAGATTGAAGGGGATCAGGTAGAAACCCAACGTTCATTCGAGAGGGCCGAAGATTCTCTGCTTATGGCACAGTGCAGCGGCCGAGGAAAATGGGGATTCTCCGTCTTCACTATTGTGTTTAATCTATCATCGCGAAGAATGGCTTCACGTGGCCTTGCTGAAATTGTGACATGGTTTGATCGTCCCGTGATAGTCGATGATGCGCAGTAAGAGTTTAATACTGTGTTGTTTCATTCGATGGCTTGTGTTGACGCTTTGAATGATCGCGTTGCCCACCCATCACATGGGCGATGCATGAAACTGCTTTCTGACCCTGACCTTATATAGCGACGTTTGTGGTAAGAGGTGCAATCTATAGACTGGGGCCACAATAGGATGCGTGGAGGGTATGAATTGGTGATTGTCTGGATTATTTTGATTCAAAACTTCGAATCCTGACCAGTAGATCCATGTTTTCAGACCCCGAAAGTTGTGTTATGATTTGGGCGGCATACATTTCTTGTATAACGACCTTTGAGCGTTCGACGAATAATCTTCTTGCTTTCGATGTTAACTCAAGCTGTTCGACCCGTGTTTTGGTTGACATCACTGATACTGGTGCATGGACAGAATCTCACCGAAGCACAAGTTTCCATCGTTAGTCAGCGACTTAGGGAGGGGGCCACCCACAGGCGAGTCCGCTCTCTCCCCAGATCTTAGACGTATCCCTCAACCACGTCTCCCACCGTCCCCCTTAATCTAAAAGCTGGGAGTACGGGACGCGCTCCGAGGTTATCCTGGAATACAATGCCTCGAGCTATTCCGTCTTCTCCACTTCCGCGGTGCCGCCGCCTCAGCAAGTACCCTCTAACCTAATGAGTGCCCTGAGCGACGTGTGGGCCATTACACACTCTGTCGTCGGCAACCGCTCATCCACCGGCGCCGAGCCACTCATACAAGATGGGAGCGCGGCAGACCCGGCGAGCCTCGGCGTCGCCATCCTCCTCGCAAACTGGACCGAACAGGGCTTCTCGGATGGACTAGACTACGCGGGTGCCGCGCGTGACCAACTCGATTTTTTGCTGCTGAAGGTACCCCGGACGCACGATGGCGCCATCTCGCATCGTGTGGACCAGGTACAGTTATGGTGAGCCGTCTGTGTTAACAGCGATTGCGTTTATTTCAACCGTTTGTAGGAGCGACTTCGTGTATATGGTGCCGCCATTTTTGGCTTACTATGGCGTGACGACTGGAAACATCTCGCTTTTGGAAGAGGCGTACACACAGATCGGCTTGTATCGCAAATATTTACGGGATACGACCGCTCGTAACCTGTGGAAACATATACAACTCGGTTCGTACGGGACAGACAACGGGCATTGGTCTACAGGTAGACTTTTTTGTTGCGTTCCTCAAGGTAACAGGCTGCTGATGCTATCTCAGGGAATGCATGGGCTGCAGCGGGCATGATCCGCGTCCTCGGGACGATCCAGAGGTCCGCATACGCGAATTCGCTACGACAACAACAAAAGGATCTCGCGTCCTGGATCCAGGAGATCCACGACGGGATGTATCACTACCAAGTGAGTCCACTCTCCTTTTTGTTCCATTCTATGAGCCCTTTGATCGCCGTGTATATAATTAATGATCCTTCCCCGCAACTGATTTGTCCAGGATCGTACCACTGGACTCTTTCACAACTACGCAAACAATATGTCGACGTTTCTGGATGCGTCGTCCTCAGCCCTCCTCGCTAGCACCGTCTACCGCCTGTCCTCGTTATGGGGCGTGCACACGCATCTTGTACGGGCAGAACTCTCGAGGAAGAAACTGTCGACGCGGCAGGCTGCCAACACCACCTCGTCATCGGGAGGATGGGTGCACTTTACGGCAAACGGGTGGTTGACCCCCGTCGTGGACCCGTACGCATACATTGATGAGGGACAAGAGAGCCCAGAGGGGCAGGCGTTTGTGATCGCGATGCAAGCAGCGTGGCGGGACTGGGCCCCGAGTTCTGCAGCAAGTTCTAGCACAGTCGTATTTTGGAGGCATAGGAGAGCATGCATTTGTTTCATTTTTTATTCCTATCTCTATGTTCTTTATATTGTATTTTAATGTCCTTAAGGATAATACCCCATAGTAGGAAGCAACCTTTACTTTCACCTGGGACATGGTGTCATGTTTCTGACCTGTGTGTATTTCTCCACTTGGACTCAAGTCTTATAGGAAGATCTTTAAGTTAGTTTTTCCTACTTTTTCTCAAACCTGCAACCACTCAGGTTCCTGCTGAGGGTTGTACAGTACAACTGCTCATAATGCATGAGAGTTGAGGTCAGCCCACATTGGGCAGCAGGGGCCCATGCATATTGCATATATATGATATGCATGACATTTTAGGTGGAATTTGGGTGAAATATGCATTATCAGGGGGTATCCAAGTATGGTAACCATGCCAGTACCATTGACTCGGTGTGAAAATTGCAACACCTCTATCTCCTCCCCGCTTTTTTTTCTCATTTGATCACTTCTATGCCTGCTGAATGACCATTGACAGCCAGTAAACAAGCATAAGCCTCGTCTTAGTCATGCATGTCACATATGTGACTCATATGTCACACCACTCCACCTTGCATAGTGCTCATAATGCATGACGTAGAGCACCACCCGACACTATGCATTATGAGTGGTTGTACTGTACATCATTGCACACCCCTTATGGTCACTGCTTATGCCAACTCCCTCTGTCTAGTACATGAGTGGCAGCTCACTCAAACACTTAACAGCCTTGGAAGTATGATTGTAGTGTTGGTGATCAAGCCCTTTAACAAGAGCTTTTGCAGGCTCAAAATAGAGCACATCTCATCTCTCTCACCATCCCTATGCATTATAATATCAGTTTTCACATATGTAGCCCTACTAATTGAGAGCCTGACTCAGAGGTGCAACAAACAGATGTGATGGCCCAAGAGCCTCTCTGTTGCACACTAGTGACTAGGCTCTAGGTGAGTGCTTTCAATAGCTTGTCACCTGCTCTGCAAGAGGAGGTATGGACTCTTGTTATAGGTTTTGTACTAATGAAGCAATTAACAATGATTTCTAAGATCTGTGGAGCAGTAATGGCAATCATCCACAATACATGGCATCTGAACTTAAACTTGTTGCTTGTGTTTTGTTTTAGTCTAATGTGAAGGTAACACAAAACTTGGTGGACCTTGCACTGGATTTGTGCCATAGCAGTTTGCTTTACTTCATCACATCATCTGTTGAGACTGCACAGTCATGGAGCTGTGAACAGGCCCCAGAGTGCAGTCCTGGAAGAAGTGCTGCTCAATCCATTTTTGATTGTTGTTCCAGGTATGGAGAAGCCAAGTATGTTTGTGAATGGATGTGTAGTACTGCCTATAGTATACAATATGCATAAGCATGCTGTTCAACATTCATAATGCTAGGTCATCTGAGTTGCAAAGAGCAGTTTGTGTGCAACTTCATTGTACATGATACAGTATGGCATCAGGCAGATTACCAGAGGATTGAATAGGGCATGAGCCAAGACTGATTGGGTGCTGATCATCATCATATTGAAGTTTTGCCTAATTTACCTGGAGTAAGTAACAAAAGTATTCAAAATGGATAGTAGTGGAGCTAAGAGCACAATGACAACACCAAGGTGGTATCTTGGATGTATTCCAAGGATATAGCAGGAACCATTTCAGACACCACATTCACAATAGAAGAGACACTACCACAAGTAATATTATCAACCTCAGGCTGTATTGTCTATCCTAGGAGATGGTAAATCTCATAAATAATAGTATTTTATTGTGTTATAATCTAGTAGAGTTCAGAAGTAGGAGGTGTTGGCTTAGCTGATGAAGTATAAGGCTATAAATCTTATGATCAGCTGCTCAAGTTGGGTATGAGACTGTAAATCTCATAAATAATCCTATAAAGGAACTATATCAAATGTTATCATCCAGAAGCAAGAGATGTTGACTTAGCTGATGGGGTACAAGACTATAAATCTTATGGTCAGCTGTTCAAGCCAGGTATGAGACTGTAAATCTCATAGATGATAGTGTTTTATTATGTTATAATCCAATGGAGGAGCTATATCAAATATTATCTTTCAGAAGCAAGAGATATTGGCTTAGCTGATGGAGCACAAGACTATAAATCTTATGGTTAGCTGTTCAAGCCAGGTATGAGACTGTAAATCTCATAGATGATAATGTTTTATTATATTATAATCCAGTGGAGGGGCTATATTAAATGTTATCTTTCAGAAGCAAGAGATATTGACTTAGCTGATGGAGCACAAGACTATAAATCTTATGGTTAGCTGTTCAAGCCAGGTATGAGACTGTAAATCTCATAAATGATTATGTTTTACTATATTATAATCCAGTGGAGGAGCTATATCAAATGTTATCTTTCAGAAGCAAGAGATATTGGCTTAGCTGATGGAGCATAATGCTATAAATCTTGAGGTTAGCCATTCAAGCATGAAACTGTAAATCTCATAAATGATAGTGTTTTGTTGTATTGTGATCCACTAGAGGAGCTATACCAAATGTTATCATCCAGAAGCAAGAGATGTTGGCTTAGCTGATGGAACATAGAACTATAAATCTTATGGTCAGCTGTTTAAGCCAGGTATGAGACTGTAAATCTCATAAATGATAGTATTTTATTGTATTATAATCCAGTGGAGAAGTCATATCAAATATTATCTTTCACAAGTGGAAGTTGTTGGCTTAGCTGATAGAGTACAATAGTTATATTCAGGTGTTCAAGCCAGGTATGAGACTAAATCTCATGGATGGTAGTATTTTATTTTCCCTCTGTATATTCAGGGGAATCAATTATAGCAAATATTATGAATTAGAAGCAAGTGATCTAAGATCTCTTGCACAATAGTATTTCATTTTACTTTTTATCCCTATATTTCATTGGTGAGTTGTACCTTTGAAAAGGTAGCATTTAGATGCAGATATATTGACTTAGCTGATAAAATATAAGATTATAAATTTTATGATCAGCTGTTTAGGCCAGGTATAAGACTGTAAATCTTACAAATGATAGTGTTTGTTTTTGTTCAGTCTGTATAATCTAATAGAGGAGTATATTAGAGGTTATTATTATTTTTTGAGATATTGGGTCTGTTGATGGAACATAAGACTATAAATATGACAGTTAGCTGTTCAAGCTAGGCATGAGATTCTAAATCTCATGAATTATTTTATTTCCCTTTGTCTATATATTTTGGAGAATCCATTAAAGCAAATAATATGGATTAGAAGGAAGCAATAATGACTTAGTAATAGTTTGTGAGACTATAAATCTTATAGTCATCTGTTCAATTGAAGCATGAAATAGTAAATTTTATACATAATAATATTTCATTCTGCTTTTATCTCTTTTAGTGGATGAGTTATATCAAAGGTTAGCATTAAGATGTAAGAGGTATTAGCTTAGCTGATTAAATATTTGACTACAAATTTCATGCACAATATATAGTATTTTCACTTTTGCATTTGGCTTGTATATTTCACTAGATGCATTGTAAATATTTAAAAGCAATGATGAAATTGAAGGTGACTGGCCTGTTGAGCCTTTAAAAGGAAACTATGAGAAGGGGGTACATGTCTATGGATATGCACCTATCAATGTTGCCTTGTTGGGTTTGATACCAATGTCTTGACAAACAATAAGTAACTTGAGAATATTAGGGAGTAATGAGTGAAAGCTCAATTCAAGAGTAGAATATAGCAGGGTTATATCACTGTGTATTGGGATAATGCTGTGGTCAAGACCAAGAAGAACTAGACTAGAGGCTCTAATCTTTGGGTCACTATTTATGTATACTACTAGTACATGCACACAGATCATGTATCTATGCCTACCTAAGATACTATAAGTAAGTGCTAAATATATTAGCCAATAGTGGTAAGGTCTCAAGGACATGTGGTAACCTGCCATGGTGATGTCATAGATGAGAGATTAGTCAGAGGACTAGAACTGGTCTAGGGCCATGACATCAATAGACAGCAAGAATAAAAGATAAAGCACATGGACCCAATGAGAATGTGAGTTGGTGATAGCAAGGGGTCACATGATAGAGGATAGTGATGCATATGACAAGGAAGTCATGTAATTGTAGAGCATTTATCAATAAGTAAGTGGTAATCAGGAATAAGGAAAAGGATTGAGTTAGAGTGAGAACTCAAGCTTAGTCAGCAAGTGTCTAGTTGTGCGTGTAGGTGACTAGCTATTGAGCTATAAAAGAGAGGAAGTGAGAAGAGGGTGCATATTTATGGTTACATGCCTATCAATGTTGCCTAATGGGATTTGCTATAGACCTGCATCTTGCCTAGCAATAGTGAACTCAAAGATAAGATGAACAAGTGAGAGAAGCTCAATTCAAGGATGTGAATGCCAGGTTAGGTTGTATCCCTGTGTATCAGGATAATGTAACAAGGGGAAAAACTGAAAAGAACTAGATTGGGGGTCCAGTCTTTGAGGCCACTATATTTTATACTACTAATACATGTGCATAGTCTATGTAAACTAGCCTACCCTAAAGGTATATGAGTAAGCTATGAGGTCATCATTAGTAAGCACTAAATATATCAACCAATGGTGGTAAGGCCTCAAGGGCATGTGGTAACCTGCACTAGTGATATCATAGATAAAGATTAGTCAGAGGGCCTAGAACTGGTCTAAAACCATAACATCATAGATAAGCAAGAGCAAGCATGTGGATCCAGATAGAATGATGAACTGGTATAAGTAAGGGGTCATGTGATAGGAAAGAGGAGATGCACATGCAAGGTGTCATGTGATCTATGAGTGTCTATGCAATAAGTAAGCATAATCAAGGAATAGAGAAAGGATTGAGTTAGAGTTAAGACCCTAGTGGTGCAAGATACTAGACAATGGTCAATAGCACTGCATTTGTAAGCTGTAACAGCAAAGATTGCAACAGTGTGGATGAGCTAGTGGTGAAGTTTACAACAACAGAAATGCAATTTAAGCTGATTTTACTGAATAAATCTTAGGGTTATCTAATCAGATCAAGTTGTAAAAACTATATATCTCATATATGATACAATTTCTTTATTTTTTCTATACATATCATAGTAATTTATATGGAAGGATATGATTCAATAACAGTATGTCTCAGTTAATCAAATATTAGAAAGTATATCTCATCATTTATTTAAGCAGGATATAAGACTCTAAATTTGATGCATATTTGTCTGAGTTATGTACATTTTCATTTTCCTTTTACCTCCATATTTATTATACTATAGGTCATCATATAGAAGTAGGATAATGAAACTGATGATGTTGAATACTATAAATGCAAATCTTGAATCTTCTATCTAAGTTGAATATATGTCTATAACATTTATAGTATTAAACATTATCAGCTCTTAATATAACTCATCTACTGAAACATAGAAACAAAAACAAAAACAAAAACAAAAACTATTATGCATGAGAATACAGTCTCATATCTCAATTGAACAAATGACCATGAGATTTATAGTCTCATAAACTATCAACTAGGTCATTATTGCTTGCTTCCAATCCACATTATCTGCTATAACTGATTCTCCAGAATATATAGACAAAAGGAAAATAAAATACTACTATTCATGAGATTTACAGTCTCATACCTAGCTTAAACAGCTGATCTATAGTCTTGTGCCCATCAGCTAACTCAGCATCTCTGGCTTCTAAATGATAACATTTGATATAGCTCCTCTACTGGATTATATGTAACACAATAAAATACTATCTTTTATCAGATTTATAGTCTCACACTGCTCCTCTATTGGAATAAAACTGTAGCAAATGCTATTGAGAGGACAAAGAATGTCAGTGAGAAGATGCACATCAGTGATTACATGCCAGTGTCCACTAGTTGGGTTTATCAGTGACTAACAGCTTGGCTGGATAATAAAGGAATGACTTAAAGGTAAAGTGAATACTTGCTAGAGAGCCAAGGGAATCCATAACAGGGATCAGACTAGTACTAGGACTGTAGCCACACCCTTAGGAGATCAAGACTAGGGAGTCTTGTCACCTTTGGGATCTCTAATACAAGTACATGTGCATGGACCATGCCTTAAGGGCAAGTCTTATCTACATATGCATATGGGTACATTATGTGCAGCTATAAGTAAAGCCATGAGGCAATAAATGTGGTGTGGCAGAATGGAAGCCAGTGACCATAAGAATGCAATGAAAGACCTACCATAAGTACATAATGAGGTGTGGCAGATCTATAGATAAATGAAGGTAAGATCAAGATGTGATTGAGATCTATCAAGATATAAGATGCAATCAGGATCAGAAGATCTATTGGTGATGAAGGGGAATACCAATGATCCTATAAGTAGAGCATCTATAAAAGTGTTCATAATAGTAAATAAGAAGTGAAGAGATCATGTGGGCACTAAGAGTGCTAACCATGGATGACTAATAGGAAGTTACATGAGCTGATAAGATACAGCAAGGTTAATATATAGATACTCAGCAATAAAGCAGCAATAAGAAATGAGGGAAGGGTAAATTGGGAGTTAGCTAAGGGTTAGCTGAGTCTAACCAGAGACTAGCTTGTCACAATGAGGATCACAACAAAACACTATCATTTATAAGATTTAGAGTCTCATATCTGGCTTGAACAACCAGATGTACATATCATCTCATACTCAATCATATGAGCCAAGATCTCTAGTAAACAAGGTCTACTATCAACTCATTCACCAACATACTATATACTAATCAAGTAAATACTTTGAAACAAACAAGCATGAGATTTATAGTTTTATATATGGCTTGAGCAGTAGATGACTTCAATATTTCTAGTCCTATACTCCATTAGTTGGGCCAAGATCTCTTGCTTTCAAATAATAAATGTTTAATATTGTAACTTATAAGCTATTTCTGGATCCATAGGATGTAGATATTAAGAGCATTAGTTTGTGAGAATGATGAGGCCAGGATGGAAGGCTTCTGGTGTCCAGATTTTGCATCATTATTGGATTTGTAGTGCTTTGGCTTATATTGCTGTTTCTGAATGTCTCTTCAATGAGTGATCCAAGCACTAAATATAGAAGCAGGTCTATTTCAGATCTTGCTAAGAACTTTCTTTAGATAAGTTTTACACAGTAGTTTATAAACCACAAGCATACAAAGAATATATTTTGACAGCTATTTCAAATATTTATCAACAATACTGTTATTAACCTGGGAAATTTTTTTACACAGCCATAAAAAATAAACTGCAGTGAAAAAATGTGAAAAAATAGAAACATCAATTCATTCAATATTATCTCTCTAGGATTAGGCAAAAACAGCATGGCCATGTCTTGTTAATATGCTTAGCTAGTAATGTTGGATAACAATCTAGACTCTAGAGTAGCATGGAGCCTGAATGATGATGCTTCAGCATTGGAATTATAGTTAGTAGGGGGATAACAAATTTCTAATGGAACTATGAAGTCATCTTCAAATAGTCTCATCATATTCCTTAACATAATAGTATCAGTTACAAAATTCATGAGGTGGGATGTTGAAGTAGATGGTAGAGACATTATTGTATTACCCCTTTCCTTATATTTGGTGATGGCTTGGCAAGCCAATATATTGATTATCTCATCAAGCTAAATCTCATCTAGTTATAGATACTGATCAAGAGAGAGTGCAAAAAGATTGAAGTTGAGTAAATATTCTTCTAGTAGCCCTTGGCATTATACATAGTCCTGAGTGACCTGTGTACTATGTATACTCTGTGACCACATATCAGACCAACTGGAGTTATCTCAATGGTAATGACTTGAAGTCTGCTTGATATGTACAGTAGATCACTATTTGGATGTACATATATTGATCTATTCCAAGCTCAAAATAAAGTGCCAGCCTTGCATAAGCTAGTTGCAAATGAACATGCTGCAACCTAGAATTCTCTGGGGTCATATCAGACTACTAAGACAATATGTATATGATTGCATGAATGTATGTATATATGCATGAAGTATACTAGGAGAGTAACCATACATATGTTGTGCCAGGGGCCCAGATCAACTGAGTAAACCACAGCTCTACAAGTTACCAAAAAATCAGGAGTGTAGTGGGTAGTGGGTAGGTGCAATAATGAACAAGTAAAGGGGGCAAAAAAAAGAGCCAAAGAGATAACTTACAAGAGAGATGCTGGTTATGCAGAAGAAAAAGAAATATGTGCTCACCCAAAGAAGGCCATGTTCTATGTGGCTCTATTTGTGTATTACTCTGCCATAGTAGCAGTGCAATTCTATGATTGTTTAAATTAATTGTATTATTTTTGGTCATTTATATATCATAGAAAGTACCTTTGACTGAATGGTAGTTTTCCTTGTATTTTAAGTACCCCTAGGTTCAAAAACTATCAAAATGGCCTTGTCTATATATATTATACTAATAAAAAAGATAAAAAAGCTGAGGCATGCAAGAGTGTATCACCTTGATTGTCTAATATAGACTTGTTTCACATAAAAAGATATAAATATTATTGGAGTCAGTGTCACTACCAGAAGATAGTCTTGCCACTTAACCTTTTTTCTCTCACTTGGATAATATTATAGCAACCATGACTCACCTTATGGATGTACATACATTCTCTTACCCACTTCTTTTCTTTTTCCTCTATTCTTTTACTCCAAGTTATTGAAACAAGATATGTTATAGTTAGCTTATATAGCCACAGCAATCCTTTAAAGTGCTTCCTCAAGTGATCAGAAAGAAAAGGACTACAAATTACTTTATATGGTATAATCCACTTTGTTTTCAGTATGAGCCACAGTCCATCTGGCTCCCAATATTTCATTTGGTGTTGTAGATGCATAGATATTTCTATTGGGCCACTAGAATGGCTCTAGAGAAGTCTTGAACTTGTATTGAATATACTCAATTAGATTCTGCATTAATACTAATCTGACAGAAAGAATTGCTACAATTATGCACAGGCTGCACCTCAAAGAGGATTCTGAGCCATTTCTGTAAAGGTTGAGGTTAGTATATATATGAATAATGAATGTAGTATTGGTACTACATGTTTCATCTTGTATCTGATTGTACAACTTCTCTACTTCTTTATATGTCTTGTTTCTACATATTTCTTATCTGCTTGCTCAAGTTCCTCAACCTTGTTATAATTCACCTCTACATTTTTCTTTTGTCTCTTTTCTCTTGCTTACTACTGTGGCTTTCATCTCTTCATTGTAATATTCTTTGCACTTTACTAATCTGCAATCTTTTTGACATCTATCTACTATAGATCTGAGATTACTAAACTCCTAACCTCATTCTTGATATTTCTCCTGTTTCTATACTGCATAGTCCTCTACAGCTTTGTGACTCATTCCTTACTGCAGATGACTCACTACCTTTTATATGGTTCCTCCACCTTTTATCTCATCTGTCATCCTATGTCCTCTAATAGTACTTAAGGCCTTCATCATCACCTGTATATACTAAGCTAGAGCTACTTGAAATACATCTGCTACTACTTTTATCTTTGAGTCCCTCTATCCCTCAGAGTCCTCTTGGCATGTGCCCTCTCTAGTATTTTATCTCCAATATTCTATAGTCCTTGATAAGGAGTAGAAACTATCTTACATACCTCCAAGTCAGTCTTGATCTACTCTTCTACAGGTGAGACTACCTGCTGCTTAACTGTTATGCTAAAAGGAAACAATACTAAATGCTTAGCATTCAGTATCATGGGTGGTATACATATATGCTAGCTATAGGTAACTAGATAAGCTTATAGGTTTATATCTTTGACCAACCCCACCCAGTCCAGTTGTAATACATAATTGCAACTATACTACCTTGCCTCACACAAGAGGCATTGCCAAATGCCATATATAAGAACATGCTAGTAATAGAGTCTAATTAGTACAAATTTTCCTAATCTACAAATAGCATGGGATAGCCTTGCATAATTTTGCCTGCACTTAACTTATGTAAAATACTATTAGGTATGGTAAAAATCGAGCCAAGTTACTTCCTTTGCAAGTGATAACACCACGCGATCCCTCATCCGACCATGCGAT
Organism: Leccinellum albellum; assembly: GCA_038090015.1. Lineage (NCBI taxonomy): Eukaryota > Fungi > Basidiomycota > Agaricomycetes > Boletales > Boletaceae > Leccinellum > Leccinellum albellum. The sequence goes on from JBBPLX010000065.1 coordinate 48,612, forward strand.
ACCGCACTACCGTGCGACGGCCATAAAAGAACCGATGCGAGTCGTCCCGAACGACCACCACTTCCAGCTCTCCAGATAACGTCTTGACGAGCGGAATATCCGCCGCAGACTCCACATCGTCTCTGCCCTCGTCCATACTAGCACCCGCACCAGACGACCCAGGACCTAAGCCGGCCATGGGACGCAACCGAGCGATCAACTCGAGCGAACACGCGAACCGCACCAAGATCCCCCCACCATCGATCGCAAACGCCTCGCTTGGTCTGACCAAAACGAGGTATATCAGCCAAGAAGGCACACACGAAAAAGACGGAAAGGGGTGCGAACTTGCCTGAACCTCCCACGCACGACGCGTTCCAGATCCACCACGACGCGCGATACCTCTTGGCGCATCGCTTCCTCAGCGACCAACGAGTCTGCCGCCACCATCTCGGAACCGTGGCGATCGCCATCACCAGCGTCCGAACGCGAGCCTATCACGATCGAATACTCGCCCGCAAACACAAACATCATCGGTGCGCCCTGGGCTCGCCAGGGCGTGCGATCCTTCCGGCACACTTCCCCCTCCTCTGACCCGTCTGCCACTACCGCCACCCCATCCACATCCGCGTCGGCGCCTGTACCCGCCCTCCCCTCCGCATCGTGCAGCTTGGTCCTCAAATATACGAGCTGGCCCTCGACGAACCCGCGCAACTGCGCCTTCAACGCCACCACCAACGCCCCCTGATTCTGGTACGCCTGAAAGCGGGGCACGACCTCCGTCGCAGTCCCGCTCGCGCGCACGTCCCTAAATCTCTTTCGCCGCGCTTCCCGTCGCGCCCTCTTGCGACAACCGAGGCACGTCTTCCATCGGTACACCTCAGTCAGCGGAATACGCACCCGGCAGTGCCGCACGGAGCACGGCCGCGAAGGCGCCCCGGGCGCCAGGACCACCTCTCGCGAGCCCCAGTCCGAGTCTGGGCTCACCGAGCGCCAGAGCTGACGATGGCAGACGGGTTCAGCAGACTTTAGTTTGTCTATGCGAGCAAACCAATGAGACCAGACGACGAAAGAGACATGAGGATGCTCACCGAGACCTAATTCCCGTCTCCGCCGGTTCTCGAACCGTAAACGTTGGTATGTACGCTGTGCTCGCCGACATGCATCACACGTCTTCCACCGATGATCCTTTGGCACTGCGATGTTGCACCGCTTGTTTCCGCACTTGCGCAACGGGCTGTCTGGCGGGAGTCGCGTTGCGAGCAACGGAATGCGGATTCGGAACCCCGTCGAGGGGAGATCGGTATTGATACGGGGCGGCACGGCCACAGTGGTGGCACAGCTGACACCTGAGTCTGATATGCTCACGTCCGAACCCGAGTCTGAATCTGAATCAGTGAGATCGGTGAGATTGCTGTCCCAGCCTGGTATCCTCCTCTCGTTGGGCGTTAGTTTAGACTTGGTAGCAGAGACCGACATGTCCCCGTCGTCCAACATCTCCGCCACTTCCTTTTCTTCCATAGTTGTCGTCGTCCTCAGCGAACAGACACTAGAGCGTGCCTCCAACCTTTGCTGCTTCCAACCGCTGACACTACATCCGATGCATCGCTCCATGTACGTGTGGGGAGGCAACGCCTCGTTGCATCCAGGCGTCCGGCACTGTCGCTGTTACACGTCAGCCATATCGCACCATAAGACGACGAGAAGACACTGACGGGCGGTGGGCTTTTATCTGGGGGTGCAACGACACAAGCAGGGAGCGTCCGCAAGTTGCCCTTGAAAAGCTCGCGCAGAGTGGTGGGGGGAGGCGGAGGCACGATCGATCTCGTTCGTTGCTCTGAGATCAACGCAGCACATGCAGCCTCTACCATGTCCTGACAGTAGATGCAAAATGAGGCCCAGGGCGTCTGGAGACAAAGAACCAACCTCTGGGTACACGAGCTCCAGCTCAACGTCGTCGTCCTCAGCAGGAACGGCGGCTTCCGTGTGTGAACCCGACCCTGGTTCGGATAGCAAGGTAGTGGTATCGGGTAGTATTGGCGGGTCCTGTGAGAAGTGTCTTGAGAATGCCACAAAGGAAAACGCAATGGGGAGCGAACGTCTGGATACAATAAATCCAACTCGTCGTCGCTTTTGATGCTCTCCAGCGCGGGTGTGGATGGCCCCAAAGCAGGAGGCCAGGTTGGCACTGGAGAAACAGGGGGTGCTATACGTCGCGGTATGCGCATCGGAGGCACGCACACTTGTCGCGCGGTGAATCCAGCGGTAGCACATTCCTCACAGACGTCCCCGCCCGCAGCGTACGCGGGGAGTCGAGCGCCGCACCCGAAGCGCATACATACCGAGAGATGCGACGTCAAGACGGGAGGATAGGAATTCGATGGGCGTTCTTGACTCTGGTTGAGATGGTCAGCATATCAAATCACGGGCGAGTCACTGACCGTAGCGAGGTTGTGCACACGACGAACATACAAAATGACACGATTCGAGCGATACAACGCAACCGCATCGAATGCACTGTGCGTGCATGGTCGTCGAAAAAAAAGACATGATCGTATTAGGATTAGACTACTTTGACTTGTCATAACATTCCAACGTTACGCTCGCAAGAAATCCAGGTATGCACTGTTCCTCCTCCACCCAGTAATGCATCAACTCAGGCAACTCCTGAGGTCCACCCTCTCCCTGTGCAACCAGCTGCATTCGTGCACCATCCCCGTTTGGTGGTGGTTGGAACACAAACGACGCAGACAGGTCGTATATCGACGTCACCCGTACCTGGCCATTCGGGTAAAACGCCAGCTTCAGTCCCAATATAGCCGCTATCGCTTCTCGGAACTCCGCACTCTTGGCCGTGAACACCTATACAAGATCTGAGTCATAACAGGTAAAACCGACAGAGTTGTCGTACCTGCTGCAATCGAAGCAATCGCTTCTCTTTTTGCTTCACCGCCTCTTCCAACTCCTCCTTCTCCTTCTGCAGCACCTCCCAACTCTCCCGCGGGACCAGTTCCTCTCCGCCACTCGCTGATCCACAATCTTTTAATCGTTTGATCAATGCCTCGTTCTCCTTCTTCAGTCGATCCATGACAGATTGCCGGAGATCGCTCCATTGCTGAGCCGGGTTGTCGCGCAGACACAACACCCGCATCCCTGGCGGAACGTGGTTGCCAGCGCCAATCTTGCCCCTCAGTTCAAATAGCGTCTGCTCCAGTTCTTCCACTTTGTCTTCGTGCACTTTGACCCTCCTGCGTGCTTCTTCCAGTGCTGAAACGAGGTCACTGCACATTCTTTCCAGCATACATGCAGACGTACCTTTCGTGGCATCTTCGGCTGCTCCCTTGTGACACTCCATCTGTTCCCTTAGCTCTTTCCGCGAAAGCTTAGCGCCGTCCTCGTCGTCAATAGCGTCCAATGCCTTTTGTAGTTGATCGTTTGCAGTCTTGTACTCTGAAAGCGACCGTTCGAGCTGGTGCACCCGCTGCGATACACCGCCATCTGATACCTCACGAGAAGCCTGATCTTCAGCTGTGAAACTCGCCTACAGAACGATCAGGTAAACAATGCTGAGAGTCATTTACACCCACCACCAGCGCTTGAAGGAACCCGACTTCTCGCTCGGCGAGCTGAGCTCGTTGTTCGCGCCGTCCCACCTTGTCTTTCAGCGCCTGCACCTCACCCCGCAACGTCTCGATCACCCCCTGGGCTTCAGAGAGCGATTCGTTCGCACGGGTGAGTTCCGTTTCGCGCCTCTTTAGAACGGCAATGTTCGCGCCATGCTCTTCAAGTAGATGCGCGTGCGTAAGTCTGAGCTCCGAAAGGCTCTGCACGACCGACACCGAAGGCTTGGAAGGTGTTTCGGGAGTCTCGTTAGACCTGCTGGCCCTGCGTTGCATCAGCTAAAAGCACACACAAGACTAAAATGACACACACCACTCCTGTCGCTCCCGCCTCGCCGCCTCCACCTGCGCCTCCAACGCGACGACCTTTTCTCTCAGTTCGTCCATGACCGCCACCTTACGCTCCAACGCCCGCTTCTCTTCCCGCAGGACCTCGAGGTTCGCGTGTCTGTCCTTGTACCGTCCAAGTTCCGCATTCAGCTTGGCGTTGGTCGTCTCGAGCGTGCGGAGGTACGCAGCCTGGCGGTGCAGCTCGTCGCGGACGACGCCCCAATGCCCGTCCTCCCGACTTCTGTTCTGCATCGGGTCGTCTGACGACGCCGCAGCCTCGTACTCGTCCAGCCGCTGCTGCATCGCGCAGAGGGTGGCATCGCGTTCCAGTGCTACTGCACGGTGCTCGACGAGTTCCTGCTCGAGCTCGGCGTTGCGTCGCACGAGGGTAGACGATTCGGCATGGTGTGTGACGAGGTGATGGTCGTGCGTGCGCCTGAGTTCGTCAAAGGCTTCTTCGAGTTCGAACTTGTCGTTCCGGAGCGTGGCGATGGCGTCGCGTAGGGACCTCATGTCCGCCTCTGATTTTCTCTGGGAAAGAGGGGTCAAGCGACGACTAGAATGAGGGATGAACACGTACCTTGTCCTCTGCGCTCGCCTCGCGCTCCTTTTCCTTTTCCTCCCGCTCGGCTTGTTCCCGTTCGGTGAGGAACCGTCTGTCAGCCTCGAGTTGTTCGACGTAGGTTTCCTTTTGCCGCAGCTTGTTCTCGAGCTCGGTCTTGGCTGCCTGAGCAGAGAGGAGCTGACGCTCGAGCGATGCGTGTGCCATGTGTGACGTGAACGCCTGCGAGCGCTGCTGTCTTTTGGCTGGTGCGTGTTGCGGGTCTACGTGAGGGATTAGCTTTTCGTGTATACGCCTACTATGAAAGAATGGATACCTCGCTCGAGATCTGCCATGAGCGAGTCGCGCTTGACGGTGCGCGCCGTTCGAGAGTTCATCGTGGTCGAAGCCACAAAGGGTAACTCTGCCTTCTTTGTCTCTTACAGCAACCACACAAAGAAAAAATGGACCTCAGCGATCACGAAGACGGTGAAGTGCCAGCAGACGACGATCAAGACTTTGTGCCGACACCGAGTGGCTCACGACCCAGCGCGGCGTCGGACGGATACCACCTCACCAACGTCCTCAAGCTGCCCCGGGCAACGACCTACTCCACCCAGTCGCTCTACGGTGCGTTTCTCTTCCTCGCAGCCACCCTCGCCACTCACTCGCCACCCACAGACCAAGTCGTCGCCGGGGACATCAACCTCGAACCCGAGTACCAGCGCGGTACGTGTTCCGCCACGTCTCGTCTCGCGCGCTGAAAGAAACTCTGTCGGCCAGACGTCGTCTGGACAGAGTCCAAGCAAACCGGACTCATTGATTCCATCCTACGCAACTTTTATGTCCCACCCATTATTTTCGGTATGCCCGGCGTCTCGCTCCGTTTCTCTGGGCGCTAAGTCGTCTCTACCCAGTGGCACACCAGCACGAAGACGGGTCGGAGACCAAGACGTGCATAGACGGCAAACAGAGGCTCACTTCCATTCATCGGTGCGTTCTGTCCTGGCGTGCCCTTCTTCCCATGGCGCTTATTCGGAAGCTACATATATAGGTTCATGGACGGATTGGTTCGTCTCTTTCCCTTTTGCACACGTTCGCATCTCATTCGTTCTTTCGTGGCTGTCTAGATACCCCGTGAGTCTCGTCGGTTCCTTGATCGCGTGCGCCACTGATTCAGTTCATTTCTAGACCGAGATTCGTCAGTTCTTTCGCACTCTATTCGGATATTGTCTCATCGAATATATAGCAATACAGGCACGAAATTCTGGTACAAGCGTACTTCAGATCAAGGCGCGCGAGCCCAGCCCCTGCCCGAGAGATACCGACGGCTGTTTGCAAACAAGCAGATGGTCTGCGTCGAATACCAAGACCTCCCTGACTCGGAAGAACGAGAAATCTTTCAGGTGAGAACATCCGCGTCGTCCTTGGTCGCGTCTGGTACTGAATGACGTCTCAGAGGGTACAGCTCGGGATGGCGCTCACCCCTGCGGGTACGTGCGGCGCGTCAGTGCTCGTAGGACCCGTTTGACGCGAGTGTTTCAGAGAAATTACAGGTCATCAACTCTCCCATGGCCACGCTCGTTCGCAAGATACAGTCGGACTATTTCCATCTGGGGAGTCCCCTTGATTCGGAAGGCTTCGACTGGGACCGTTCGCGTGGCGGCGATTTCCGATGCATCGCCCAGTCGCTTTTCGTCATCTCCAAGTTCCCCGCGATCACGTCTATCGCGGCTGTGGGTCAGCTCGAAAAGTGGTTACATAAGCCTGTGGGGAAGGCCCGCGCTAAACCAAAGAAGATGGGCGACGATACCGAGCCCGACCAACCCGATCTCTCCCAAGACCCCGTCTTTCTAGACCGCGTGCACTCCACTTTTTCAACGTTTTCGAATCTAGTCGGCGATGCGTCCGCGCATCCACACTTTCTTCGTCCCGAGTGGCGGGTATCGCCGATCGAGTTCGTGATGATGTGCTTGTTGGTATCCGTGAACAAGGACGAGCTATCGCTAGAGCAGCTAGCGGCGAGGATCGGGGAGATGAGGGTGCTGGTGCGCAAGGAGCATGTGGACATTCGGATGAACTCGCGCGTGGCGAAGACGATGTTCGATTTCATCAGCGAGTGTCATTCGACGTCTTCGTTTACCTCGGTGTTGGATTTCAGGAGCTCGACGAACGGGAAGCGGAAGAGGGAGGATGGGGAAGATGGGGAGAAGGTGAGGAGTACGAAGAGGGAGAAGAGTCTGCTTGCGACGCCTATGCAGTCGCCTGTGGTACCCCCACCGAGGCCGGATCGGTTGAAGACGATTGCGCCTCCGCGGGTGACGCCGGGGATTTTGCCGAATATGCGGGTGTAGTTGGGTTATGCTAGATTTGTTTGAATAGTATGTGATGATAGGTTAATCGGCTATTTGATGTGAGTCGTCCTGAAACACTTTACAGAGCTATCAAAACGACGTTTGAGTCGTCGTCATATGGCGATCATGATCTTCATCACACTGATCTGTGCACTCGAAACCTTGGCCGTTTCACCATCATGGAGACCAAGGCTTGTTTTGAAAGGCGGCGTGATAGATCTCTCTCGACTATCCGTCCATCACCGGAGCCACCGGTCGCGAGTTGCTACACCCTGTCTCTCCTTTCTTCCCCTCTCTGACCATAATGAAGAGCGAATTCGAGAGCGACTGGTCTGCCAGTCCGGATATATTACTAAGAAGGGCTGACTTGAGGGAACAAGGTGCGTCGATAGCTTCTCTTCTTCTCGGGCGAGCATTCGAGGAGTTTTCGTGACAGAGTTGGTCGCCAACATCGCCGATTTCGATGATCCCAATATTGATTACGAAAACGCTATCGCCGGCATACTCGGTGAGCAATGCAGGGTTTTTTTTTCGTTTTTCTGCACACATGGATGAATTTGGTAGAGGACGATTCGCCGTATCCAGAGGTACGCTCGGCGGTGGCCAACACGGACGATCCGACCATCCCCGTATCTACCTTGCGCATGTGGGTCATGGGTGCGTCCGCGAGTGGACCCAAGGCGCTGATGCTAACGTTCCTCGACGATCAAGGCCTCTTCTGGGCTGTCCTGCTTTCCGGGATGAACCAGTTCTTTTTCTTTCGATATCCGTCTGTCAGCGTGTCCGGCTTTGTCGCCGTACTGATCTCTCTGCCGATGGGCCGTGCATGGGCCGCGGTCTGTCTTTCTTTTTTTTATATGCGCAACTATTGACTGACGGATCGCAGTGGATCCCGAATTATAGCATATTCGGAATCTCTCTCAACCCGGGTCCGTTTACGATCAAGGAGCATGTACTCTTGACCATCATGGCCAACGTGGGTGCAGGATGTACGTATTTGTATTTTCGGGGTCGGCATTGCTCTCACTCCTCGACCCTTGAACAGCGGCATATGCGGTATGTTTCCACCATTGGTACACGCAATCTCCAGCACTCACGGACGTCCCTGCAGACGGATATCATCGCTGTGCAACGCGTGTTTTACAATCAGACGTACAACTTTGGCTGTGAGCGTTGCTTGTTTGACGGAATGTTGCGGTATTGCTCACGGTGGACCGTTACCGTCGCTCGTCTGTTCGCCTGTGTCCATCGCCTCGCCGTTTCACGGGTGGTGCTTGTTTCGTCGTCGTCGTCGTCCCACCCTAACCACGCCCCACGCAATTCAACGAATTCATGCATCTCATCTCACGGCTGACACGTTTCAGACCAATGGATGCTGGTCATGTCGACGCAGATGCTCGGCTTTTCCATCGGTGGTATTCTGAGGCGGTTCCTCGTACAACCCCCCTCAATGAGTACGCGCGTCGTCTTTTCTCATCGTGCCGTTCACGTGAACTGTCGTCGCGTTTGCAGTCTGGCCAGCCAACCTGGTGACATGTGCGCTCTTCAACACGCTCCATGCGCAGACGTACGCCGGGATGGGCGACCACACGGGAATCTCGCGCGAGCGGTTCTTCATGTATGCGCTCTTCGCCAGCATGTTCTGGTATTTCCTGCCGGGCTATCTCTTCCAAGCGCTCTCCTACTTTTCGTGGGTGTGCTGGATTGTGCCGGACGATGTCGTCGTGAACCAGCTGTTTGGATACATGAATGGATTGGGAATGAGCTTGGTCACGTTTGACTGGGCGCAGATCACGTATATCGGTGCGAAGCTGGCCTTCGTTGTGGTCGACTTTCTTTTTCTGATGGATCGTGCTCAGGTAGTCCGCTTGCAACTCCTTGGTGGGCCGAGGCCAACATCACTGCCGGATTCGTATTCTTCATCTGTGCGTTTCCCTCGTATTTTCCTGTCGCGGTTCGTAGACGTCGTACCTGCAGGGATCGTCACTCCTCTCGTCTATTATACTAATACGTGGTACAGCCAGTACTTGCCGTGCGTGTTATTCTCTCTTGTTTGTAACCGCTGACGGCTATCGTCACCAGCATATCTTCTCGCATATCGTACGACAACGTCGGGAAGCCGTACGATCTCAACCGGATCATCAACGCGGATGCGTCGTTCAACATTACCGCGTACGAGAAATACAGTCCGATGTTCCTTTCGTGCGTCTCTTTTTTTTGTTTGCAGTTCGATCGATGTCAATATGTGCGCGCCAAAAAGCACGACCTTTGCTCTCTCGTACGGCCTCGCGTTCGCGTCGATCACGGCGACGATGGTGCACGCGCTATTGTACTTCCGCAAGCAGATATGGATGCAAAGTAGGCGATCGATGCACGAGGAGCCCGACATCCATGCGCGGCTTATGTCAAAATATAAGCAGGTCCCCGAGTGGTGGTATGCCATCATATTTGGTGCGTGTGACGAGGTCGTCGGTGCGAGGTTCATCGGATTTACGCGTGTTGCAGTGGCGACGTTCGTGTTTGGCGTCATCCTGATCGAGGTGTGGCATACCGAGTTTCCGGTATGGGCATTTTGCTTGTCGTTGGCGATCGGTGCGTGCGGTTCGCGTTTGTTTGGGATAAGGAGTGACGTTGCTCGACGTAGCCTTGTTCTACGTGGTGCCGATCGGCATGATTCAAGCCATCACCAACCAGCAGGTCGGACTCAAGTGTGTTCAACGTTTCGTTTCGTGGTTCGTTGTCCGCTGACGATGACGTAGCGTGATCACAGAGTTAATCGTCGGATATGCGCTCCCTGGTAGACCGATCGCGATGATGATGTTCAAGACGTGGGGGTACATTACGATGTCTCAAGGTACGTGTCGGGAGGATGTGCGTGAATCCTGTCTGACGACGATGACAGCGCTTACGTTTGCGGGCGATTTCAAGCTGGGACATTACATGAAGATTCCGCCTCGGTCGATGTTCTGGGGTGCGTGATCTCGGGGGCGTTGAGGCGCTGAAGACTGACTGGATTGTTCTAGGCCAAGTGGCAGCGACGATAGTAGCCGGGACGGTCCAGCTAGCCGTACAAGCGTGGATGTTTTCGAACATACCGGACATGTGCAGTACGAAGCAAAAGAACGGATTTATCTGCCCGAGCACGGAGGTGTTTGGGACCGCGAGCATCATTTGGGGAGTTATCGGGCCTATGAGGGTGTTTTCGCCTGGGCAGATTTATGGGGGTGCGTCGTTCGTCGTGGATTGTGTCATCGAAGGGAGGCTCACCGATGGAGTAGTACTAATGTACTTTTTCCTCATCGGAGCGCTGTGTCCGTTGGTGGCGTATGCGATTCATTCGCGGTGGCCTAATAGCTTTGTGCGTTACCTCAAGTGCGTTTCGTCTTTTTGTCTAGCATGCGGTGTGCTGACTAGTTGTAGCTTTCCCGTCCTGTATAGTGGTATGGGCTCGATTCCGCCCGCGAGCGCGGTTAATTATGTACCGTGGGCTATCGTCGGGTGTATATTCCAGTATTATATTCGGAGGCGTCATTTTGGCTGGTGGGTCAAGTATAACTGTGCGTATCGCTTTTGGACGTGGGGAGCTGAGTGTGCTGACGACCCCCTTAGACGTGCTGTCTGCAGCGATGGACACGGGCGTCGGGTTGGCTGTGATCTTCATCTTTTTCTTACTGCAGTATCCGATGGACGGAACAATTGGGGAGCATACGGTACAAAAGTGGTGGGGGAACACAGTATTTTTGAAGACGGCAGACGGGAAGGGGTTACCGTACAAGACGGTGCATGCAGGTCAAACGTTTGGGTGAGTTCTCGTTTTCGTTTTTTTTTTCGTGGTGGTCGCTGAACCTGCGGTGTGTTGACAGACCGAAGAGGTGGTAAGGGTCTGTGATTTCGTAGTACCTTTTATGCTTTTCCTGTTCCGGTGTTTTTATTTAAGATCCAAGTACTATACTACACCCTATGGGAAGATGTTCATGCGTGAGAACTTGTGTGTTATGACCGGATTAGAAGTAGTATCTCTTCTTCTTAAATGTCACTGCTAACTCTCCCCCCAGAACTAATCGAGACCGTCATCGTCTCGTCGCGCTCACCACGCACCGTCGCGAACCTCGCACAGACAAGCCGCGCACTGCGCGCACTCGTGTACGCTTCCCCCGACACGCATCTTTGGAAGGAGCTTTTTCTCGCGACGTGGGATGACCCGCGAAATGCGCTTGCGCATCGGGCTGCGATCGATCCTCGTGTCATCGTTTCACTTGGAATACGACGCCACCTCCGCCGACCCGCCACTGCCGCTTCGAACCGAGAGACTGACGACCAGGAGAAAGATAGTGACAGTGATGGGGAGGGAGGAGGTAGCAACTTGGATTGGGACTGGGACTTGGACTGGGGGATCGAGTACCGCAGACGCGTGGCTGCGGACCGTTATCTCAAGGCGTGGCGCCGGGACGTGTGTCCTGCGACGGACGCAACCTCGAACGACGTCACTACGACTGCCGACGGGACCTACTCGTCCTTGTCTGTCCTCCTGTACACGATACTGACGCTCACGCCGTTTCCCGCAGCACCGCCGATCGCACTGACGGTGCTCACGCCCTCTGGTCCGGTTCCTCCTCATCCGCATTCAAGTCCGGATGTGGGTGTGAGGAGGGAACACCTGACGAGCGCACCGCCGCTGCCACCACTGTTGATCGTGCTCGCGAGCGGCTTTTCTGCGTTCCATCCTTCAGCGGGGGCGGTGCGGCTTGGGCGTGTGGTGTATGGCCCGCACGCGACGCGGGCGAGGGGGACGACACCTATGCTACTCATACCGACTCCGTCGCTCCCGCCGCAGCTCGTACGTACGCTGCTAGCGTCGCATGCGGTGGGCGTGCGCGGGTTCCCGGCGCACGTACCTGAATTGTCGGCCGCCGGGGAGTCTGGGGAGGACGTGCTTGCGGACTTGTTCCATCGGACCGTGTGTATCACCGGTTTCGTGCCTGTACCTCTGCCTTTCGGTTCCACGTTTACGTCGACAACCGAGTCGGTGGTCGCTGACGAATGTGACCAGGAGGAGGGGGGAGATGGAGATGACGGGCAGAGCCACGGTCGGCCGACGCGCGAGGCGTTTCCCACACCGGCGCAGCAGCATGCGGATGCGCGGATGCTTGCGCGGAGGAGGGTGTATGACATGCGGTACCTGCGCGGTGATCGGTTGTGGGGGCCGTATCAGACTGTGACCAGGGCAGCTGTTGCTGCGCAACCGTCGGCTGGCGGTCGAGCGGTGCGGCATGGGCCGAGCCAGACGGACGTGGAGGGACTTGAAGGACAGCGCAGGAGATCTGCGCCGGGACGTGTCAGCAACGGGGACCATCTTGGTACGCTGGCTTGGGCGATGGGTATGGATATCAATCCTGATGAAGTCAATTCTTCCTCGGACGACGACGATGGGGATGGAGAATGGCACGATCCGGCGTCTTCCTCTTCTGCCGTTGTAGGGTCCGCTGACGATGTTGATGTCGGTGCAGAGATGGAACCGCTGGAGGTCGAGCAACACCCGTTTATCGCACACATGCTCGGGATCGATGCCACTGCTGCTGCTTCGAACGAGGCATCGTCGTCTCCGTCGCGCCGGAGGACTCGCCGCTCCAATCCACGAATGCCGTCTTCAGTCCCGCCACGCGAGATCCGGCCTGAGCATCTTAGACCGGACTATACATATCTGGCGAGCGTTCGAATCGTCGTCGAAGCGAACCTCAGGGAGCTATTTGATAGAGGAGCGAGTGAGACCAACGCGGAGGACACCCAGTCCGAGGACCGGCCTGATGGGGTGGGATTGTTTTGGGAAGACGAAGACGAGGTGATGTCGGTTGGCATAGGTACGTTACGTCGTGGTGCGGTCACTATGATACTCATGGCTCGCGTTTTTTTGGGGTCTACAGCTACTGACGATGCTACTGCTTTTACGACGATAGCGGGTAGCGATGCCGGTTCGACGACGTTTGATCTCGTGGACATTCTCAACCGGTTCCGAAACCTGGAAGTGGCGCGGTTGGGTAGTTCGTGTGGATACTGGAATGGATGGATCGAGCGGCAGACTCGGAAGCGTGAGGAGAGCATGGCGGACGTGTTGGCGTCCGAGTCATCCTCTGGGGTTGTGGATGCTAGTGCGAGGAAGCCACGGATCGTGTCGCGACGGGACGAACTCGAGCATTCGACCGATAGTGCGTCCACCAAGGGGAAGGGGAAGGGGAAAGAGAGGGAGCAGGATGGCGGGTCTACCGCCATCCCTGCTACGCCCAACGATGAACTTGGGGACTGGGAAGTGGGCCCCGAAGGCGAAGCGTGTGAGGGATGGGATTGGGCGGGTGTCGCTGGGATTTGGAGGTGAGTTTCGGTTTTGTTTCTGATGCGTTGGGTGATCCCAGCTGATTGCTTGCTTCGTAGACGCTGCGTATGTTGGATGGATTATAGAGAATTACTCTGTGAGCCCTCGATTTCCTTCCTGCTGGTTGATGCTTAGCGTGATGCTGACACGTCATATAATTAGTTTTCAACGTATGTCATGATGCATCTCTATTCTCGATCGCTGCTAACCACCCGTCGCGTAGCTCGACCCTAGCAAGTTCCTCACGCTGGAAACGCAAGAAGCGTGTCGCATCATCCCCATGGATCTTCGAATCACAGGGTACACGCGTGCGGGGCTGATGCCCATGCATGATCTCGAGCTTGAACGCAGCGCCATCAATGTGCTTGGAAGTCGTTTGCACAGGTTTCCCCAATGGG